>JAPKLX010000600.1:15925-80188 GCA_026898415.1 Leonotis leonurus | reverse complement strand
AGATGAGTGTATCCTTCTTTTTTCCAGGCCTCGATGTACTCCTGTGGGATGATTAGAGTTACATATTGCTCCTGGGCTGTGGCTAGAAGTCTGCACTGATCCATCTTAGAGGACTGCACATATTCCCTTAGAGGAGAATCCTTTGAGGAAATAAGAGACCTTATACTTTTGGTTAGGCTTCCATATTTTCTGTAGATGTTATATGGGCTAACAAGGGGATGAACTGTTTTTTCTACGATAGGACCACTGGGTATTGTGGTGTACTCTATAAGGTGTTCTATTTTAGAGGTAAACTGTTTAGGTAATGAAAGGGCTGAAGATTGAGTGAGTATACGCTGAGTGAGTGTTGAGGGGGATTCCATAGATGGTTGGGGTTTCTGACTCCCTACTCGCCAAGCAAGACAACAACAAGGCACTTATATTCTCCTACCTCCAAGACCGCGAGCGATCTGGCGGTGATACCACGAGGGGTCCGGGAGCCCCTTAGATTCCTACCTTCAAGGCGAATATCAGATACTAATGACATTATTATCTCAAGGCTTATCAGTTTCACATAGCACCATAAAAGGCGTGACAGAATGCATACTTTTGCTGCATGGATCGACAATCAGCTCAATCGAGAAGACGCTAAATTGAGACAAGTCCTTAAAGAATTCACTTCCAGATTCTTAGGGACTCTCAGAGAATTGTTTCTAAGGCTTGGTGAATATCGTCAACGCCAAATGCTAAGTGCTCCAACCCCCGGAGAAGCCCTGGGAGAAATTCATCGAGAATTTATTGGTGATCTATCTCTCTACACCAAAGTCATATATCAAGAATATTTCTCCATGAGATGCTGCTCTCTATCAAAGAAGGATCTTGACTGGCATTTCAAATGGATGTCCGAGAGATTCTATTGCTTGAATTGATACAACGACCCCAACCTAAAGAATGTCTATCTCGCATCTCTACCCAAAGAGTTGCAACCGGAGATGGCCAGAACAATTCAAGCGACAAAGAAGGATATATCACATATCAGCATGGGGCAAATCCATCAAATATGTCTCGCTGCTCTCGACAAGCTTTGCGAGCAACAACATCTTTTCAAAGAAATGCTCGAAAGGCGAAAAATCCCCAAATCCGTATGTGACAAGTCTTACTTGGAGATCAAATACAAAGATAAAGAATGCAAGTGCTCGCCCTCAAAGAAAAAGAAAAAGAAAAAATTCCTCAAGAAAGAGCACAAGAAGAAATACAGATTCTTCAGACGCAAGCCATTCAGAAAGAAGGAAACCAATCGGTGCTATCTTTGCAATAGAGGGGGACATTTTGCAAAAAATTATCCCAACAAGCAGAACAAAGCCTCCAAGTTAGCTTCCCAAGCTTTCCTTTCTCATGAAGTAGATCATGATGATGCCGATGTGGAATCGCTATTCTCGGAGCAAGAAGAGCAAGATCAAGAAACAACCTTCATATTGCAAGAATCTTCTACAGATGAGGCAACCACATCCAACGACGAATTTTCGGATGGTGAAGTGCCCATTCTCATGATCCAACCTCAACCTTCACTGAAAACAAACATGATGGTTCGAGAAGGCTTACCATCTCCACATCTTGACGTGAAGATATTACAGACCAAGTATGATAAGCCTATCCGAATCATTGGAGTCTTGGATACGGGAGCTCGAAGAACCATGATGAATCCGGATATACTTCCCAAAGAGATGTGGGATACTCATCATGAGTATTTCTACGCTGCCGATGGCCAAACATTCCATACTTCATTGATTTCCAAGCACCCAATTGGAATCCACCTCTTTCCAGAATGTACTGTCTGGATCAAGGATATATTGGAAACAAACTCAACGGCCACGATCTCTTGATGGGTTTTGATATGTTCTTCAAGGCTCAACATCTGCAGATATTGCCACGTGGAGTGAAATATAAAAGAAGATTCCAAGCATATACTTCAGTTCAAGAGTTATTTTCATTGCAAGAAACGTTGGAGGATTACCATCAACTCTCCAACGAGCTATCCAAATGTTGTGCTGATTCGCATGCTAAGTTCAATCATCCTTTTCCTCTTTGGAAGAATCCGGAGTTTTTCATACAACTGCCGTTCAAAAAGTTCAAAAAGAATGAGGATATCAACTCCACTAAAGCTACACATCCTGGAATGAATCCCGATGAATTGGCATTAGCCCCACAAGAGTGTAATCAACTCCTAGCTCTCGGTCTCATCGAGCCAACCAAATCCAACTGGGCATGTCAAGCCTTTTATGTCAACAACCGAGCTGAGCAAATTAGAGGGAAGAAGAGGTTAGTCATTGACTATAAACCCTTAAATTTCTATCTCCTTGATGATAAATTCCCTCTTCCTAGAACCCAAATGTTTTTTGCTCACCTATCCAAAGCCCGAATCTTTTCCAAATTCGATCTTAAGTCAGGTTTCTGGCAATTAGGAATTGATCCTAAAGATAGATACAAAACTGCCTTTTGTATTCCCTCAGCCCAATATCAATGGACCATTATGCCATTCGGTCTAAAGGTAGCTCCTTCTCTCTTCCAAAAAGCCATGAGAAAAATCTTTGAGCCCATACTATACTCTACCCTTGTCTACATTGATGATATCCTACTCTATTCTCCAACCAAAGCAGATCATCATACCAATCAACTGTCTAAGCTCCTCAAAAAAGATGCTCCTCCTTTGGGAAGAAGCCACACTAATGCAGTGAAACATCTCAAAGAGACTTGTAAAACTCTTCCTCCTTTGAGAATTCCAGGAGAAGGTCAAAGAGTTCTCCAAACTGATGCCAGTGATGAATATTGGGGGGCCATGCTCTTAGAAAAAGCAGAAGGAAGGATGCACTATTGCGCACATACCAGTGGATGTTTCAAAGACTCGGAGAAACATTATCATGTTGGCTACAAGGAAATCTTGGCTGTCAAAAATGGAATCAAAAAATTTGAATTTCATTTTGTCGGCCATAAGTTCATTGTGCAGTTAGATAATACATCTTTCCCGGCGATAATGGAATTAAAAAACAAAGGTGTTCCAGAAAAGCAACTCCTCCGTCTCAAGGATTTGTTTTCCAAGTACCAGTTTGAGGTTCAACACATCAAAGGTAAAGAAAATGTTGTTCCTGATTATCTTTCTAGAAAACCCTTCCTTCACCTGATATCTTCTTCTAAGGTCCTTCCCGTCATCTTCATGGTCAATTAGAGGTTAAAAGTCTTACGTCATTGTAGGAGGGAAAGGGAAAAATCCATTTATTGAAAATCCTCCAAAACCATTAAAACCTCCAGACCTCTCATTTCCTCCTTCCAATAAACCTTTTGACTCCGTCAAGTCTATTCGACTCTTTGCTAAAGATAACCTGTTCAAATACTTATCCCTATACGTCTTAGATGTAAAAGCATCATTTGAACGGGCATGTTTTGATCTCGTCAAACCTTTTCTAGTGGTAATCCAAATCGACCAAGACACCATTGTTACTGAAAATTATTTTTGGTATCTATTGTGGTTATCTTCCCTTTATTATCATGTTCTTGAACTCGACATAGAAGCCATGGTAGCATTCTTTTGTGATAGTGAGAATGATACTACTCTTCTATGGACATTTCTTACATGGTATAAATATGTGGAAGAATGGTTACATCTTTTATATAAGGAGTTGATTGATGTTGAAGGTCAAATCTCTTATCCACACCTGGTACTCATATGCCATCGCCCTTATTCCAATCAAAATGGAGGAATCTACCCTATTCTTATGTGCCGTAAATGGAAGAGGATTGCTGGTCACGTTCTGAGTAATTTTATGGAGAAAAGGGAGCTTTATGTGCATATATGTTGTGCCAACAAAACCACTCCATTTGAAGAGTTTGAAGAGTTGACCTACACGTCACTTAGTCTTGAGCCAATAGCGAAGACATCATCCTTCTCTATCTCTCTTCAAGAAGGAACAAGTAAAGAGCATAAAGAGACAAAGGAGCCTAATAAAGACAAAGCATGGGAAAAGGAACGGATCATCTTGAACATCCTCTCCAAGTTACAAATTTCAAGAGACATAGAAGATGCCACCTAAACACTTAGGTGTCTCACATGCAAGCATAACAAGTTCCCAAGAAGACACCTCATCCTTTAGGTGTCACTCATGTAAATTTTCATGTAACATGTGTCTTACTCTTATGTAATCTACAAACATGTGTCTTGCTTTCGTGAATAGGTGGATCTCACTTATGTAGATAGGAAACACGTGTGGGAATGGGTCCTTCCCATGTTCATTGCTTAAAGAACTTCTCGATCATGTACTGATCTTGGTTGAGTGCCTCAAATTCCTCCTTACAGATACAGACACAACCCTGTCTCCTTCTTTGGTCTCCACAATCAACCTTGCTTCTTTAGCTAGCAGGTCGAAAAGAATCCTGCACCAACTCACCTTCAAGTTGAGGACTACAGAAGTTAGTATCCTCATCTTCTCCGGTGTCACTTGGTCATAAGACCCACTATGCATCAGGAAGATCCTTTGCACAAACTCAAACACTAGTTTGAATCCAGGTGTCAACAACGAGCAGTGGAACATCCTTTTAGTGTAGTGGACTAGAATCACCATAATCTTCTCCATTGTATCCTGCAGTTGCTCCATGGTGATTTTAGACAAATCCATGCCTTCATCCTTCAGTCTTAAAGTATTTTGTATCATTTGTATCACATCGTATGTTGTATTGTGTAACACCCCCATTCTTTAAACAAGGATATTACAAAAACTTTACTTTTCCTTAATCATTTAATATTATAAATCATATTATGAATCGTGTTTTAATGTAAGCAGCGGAGTGTAAGATAAAATTTTTCAAACGGACGGCATATCCCCTATAAATGCGTATATGCCAACTTGAAATATCAACCAATAGCAACAACAACGATACCAAAATTGGGACACAACCCTCATCACACAAATATATATATATACAAGCTCATCAAAATATCAACAGCAGTTTAAAATTTCGCTTAAGTATGTTTCAACCAAACATAGTTATCATAGGGACAATACCATTCTAAAACATTTGAGCAAAACCAGGTTATGTTATATTCTCATACGCATATAATATAATAACATCAGTTTTATGTCTAACATATTGGAACTGGGAGAGTATGGAGCACATCCCCGTCTGACTCCATCATCGACTCTTAACCTGCAAACACAACATTTAATAGGGTGTGAGTATGCGAGCACACTCAGTGGGGAATACGCTGCAAACAGTTATAACCAATTGTGTAATGCAACATAACGTAATGAATCCCTTTTAACATTTACCGTTTAAATGAGACTAGCCTCGGTCCCTTGTGGACCCGACCCCTTGTGGGTAAATCATTTTCATTTTGACCCCTTGTGGGCCCCATTTATAGCTCATACGAATGAAACAAAACACAACAATGATTATAACCATGTAACCACTACGCTTACAGATAAAGTAAACCCCACCTCGATAGATGCAATTCAATTGAAGATCCTCAACTTAGTCGGTTTTCCGTCCTCGAGCCCTGGATGTTGCGTCGCCTAGCACTTTAAAAATTAACTTATTACACATTGAAAGTATAAACTTATTATGGCTTAACTCGTACAATTAGTACTCATATATAAAACTTGATTTTTTTACATATATAAGTTAAGCAATATTTCATAATTCAAAATATAAAACATAGAATGCAAATTTCTAAATTCCGAACTTAAATCACAAGTTTCCGACGTCAATTATGGACACTCGGTTTATCGGTTTCCAAAAACATAACCTCGAGTATAAATTCTAAGGATTGGACTATAAAACTCCTAAAGAAATGTTTTGGATTCGGCATCGATTTGAAGCCGGAAAATTATACTCAATTCGCGCAGCTCCCGCAGCGCGTAGAATTGACACCCTAACTTCGTTAGGTCATAACTCCCTCATCCGAACTCCAATTTACAATCCGAAGGTACCGTTTGAAAGATGAAGAAAAGATCTTTAAAATGGTATCTAATATGATGGGTTTTGGATAAATAAAATGGACGAAAATCAACTCGCAACCTGCTGCCCTGTTTCTGCCGAAAAAGGAAAATTTAATTTTTCGATTTTGCCGACGTATTAACGACAAACCATGGCAGCAGCCCCGCTGCCGCCTCTGCCTTTCCTCCACCGGCGGCCCTTCCTCCATAACACAAACCCTAACCCAACTCACCATAACCATGAATTCCATATCATATACATACATACTCACATAAACACATAATTAAACACCATTAATCACTAATTAAGGACATAATTAAAGGGATTACCTCCAATTCTTGAAGAGAAGAAGAAAAATTGAAAGAGAGAAAGGGAGGGAGTGGTCGTTTGTGAGGGGTAGACAAAAGAGTGTTTGAAATGCTTCTACACACTTCTATATATATATATTATATTATATTACTTAGCCATTAAGAAAAGAAAATAGCTTAGATATTTATAAAAAAAATCTTAGATATTTTTCTTAAATATCTTCTAATATTTATTATATAAAAATATATATATTGCTAGGGCACATCCCGGCTCTAAGTCGGACAACCTGTAAACATTCGAAATCGAATCTATTAGTTCAAACATATAATAAATTAATTTATTTTTCAAACAATTTCAAACTATATTTTAAAAATTAATAAGACTTGCCAAAATCATATAAATGAAACTAAAAATTATGGCGGGATATTACATCCTACCACCCTTAAAAAAAATTTCGTCCTCGAAATTAACCTGGTAAGTCTCTAAGGTTGGGATATCTAGCTAAAAGTTCGTCTTACCTTTCCCATGTGGCTTCCTCTGGTCCATGTCTGCTCCATTGTATTTTTACTAAAGGTATCTCTCGATTTCTTAAGACATGAACTTTTCGGTCTAGAATAGCAATCGGGGTCTCCTCGTAAGTTAGGTTGAGAGAAATCTGTAAGTTCTCACGAGAAATGACATGGCTTGGGTCAGAAATGTACTTTCTAAGCATTGATATGTGAAACACATCGTGAACTCCAGCTAAATCTGGGGGTAGAGCCAAGCGATAGGCTACGTTTCCTACTTTCTCCAGTATTTCAAACGGTCCCACATAACGAGGTTGCAACTTCCCTTTCTTGCCAAATCTAATTACTCTTTTCATTGGCGCTATTTTTAAAAACACCTTATCACCAATCTCATAATGCACATCCTTCCGCCTTTGATCAGCATACGATTTCTGACGATCCTGAGCTATCTTGATCCTTTCTCTAATTTTTGAAATAACTCTGACAGTTTCTTCAATTATTTCAGGACCCAAAATTCGTCTTTCTCCAACTTCATCCCAATGAATTGGTGATCTACACCTCCTCCCATAAAGTGCTTCAAACGGGGCCATACCAATAGTAGCTTGATAACTATTGTTGTAAGCGAACTCTACTAATGGTAGGTACTTTTCCCAACTTCCGCCCATGTCCAACACACAAGCACGGAGCATATCCTCTAATACTTGGATAGTCCGCTCTGATTGTCCATCTGATTGAGGATGATAAGCCGTGCTGAAACTTAATTTGGTGCCTAAGGCTGACTGAAGACTTTTCCAGAAGTTGGAAGTGAATCTAGTATCTCGATCTGACACAATTGACACCGGAACTCCATGTTGTCTTACAATTTCTTTAATATACAGTTGAGCCAACTGATCCATGTTAAAAGTCATCTTCATGGGAATGAAGTGAGCTGACTTCGTCAATCTATCAATAATAACCCAAACAGCATGATTCCCTTTAAATGTACGAGGTAATCCAACCACGAAATCCATAGCAATGTGCTCCCATTTCCACTCAGGAATCTCGAGAGGATTTAATAATCAAGATGGATGTTGGTGCTCAGCTTTAACTTTTGCCATATGATGCATCTTTCTACAAATTCTGCAATGGATTTCTTCATATTTCGCCACCAATAGATTGATTTAAGATCTTTGTACATTTTAGTTCCCCCAGGATGCACGGAATACGGAGTGCTATGTGCTTCTTCAAGTATTTCTCTCTTCAAATCTTCATTTTTCGGCACACATAACCTTCCGTTAAAAACAAGTGTACCGTCGGCTATAACTGCAAATCCTTGAATTGTTCTCTCTAATGCTCGTGCTTTCATTTTGCACAGAAATAGATCATCCTTCTGAGCTTCTCGAATTCGTTCTCGAATAATCGGGCGAACTACAAGTGCAGCGATTACTCCGGATGTAGTACTTGGTGGTGTCACCACTTCCAATTTCAACTTCTCAAATTCTTTAATTAACTCCTCTTGTTTGGTGGGTAACGCCGTCATGTAACTTTTTCGGCTTAATGCATCAGCAACAATATTCGCCTTTCCGGGATGACAGTGAATTGTGCAATCATAGTCCTTAACTAATTCCAACCATCTTCTTTGGCGAAGATTTAACTCTTTCTGCGTGAAGAAATACTTTAAACTTTTGTGGTCAGTGTAAATTTCACACTTACTCCCATAAAGATAGTGTCGCCAAATCTTCAATGCATGCACCACTGCTGCAAGCTCCAGATCGTGCGTTGGATAATTTTGTTCGTGTGGCTTCAATTGCCTTGAAGCGTATGCTATTACCTTCCCATGTTGCATCAGCACGCATCCGAGCCCTTGCTTTGAAGCATCACTATAGATAACAAATCCGTCGGTACCATCAGGTACGGTTAGAACAGGAGCTGATACAAGACGTTGCTTTAATTCCTGGAAACTATTCTCACACTGCTCATTCCACTGAAACTTTTCATTTTTACGTGTCAATTTCGTTAACGGACCTGCAATCTTGGAAAAACCTTCTATAAATCTTCGATAATATCCTGCCATTCCAAGAAAACTTCTAACCTCATTCACATTTGTTGGCGTCTTCCAGCTACTTATTGCTTCAACCTTCGAAGGATCCACTTCTATTCCTTTGGATGTAACAACGTGGCACAGGAAAGCAACTCGTTCTAGCCAAAATTCACATTTTTGAAACTTTGCATATAATTTTTCCTTTCTTAAGGTCTCCAATACGATTCTGAGATGCTCAGCATGTTGCTCTTTATTCTTCTAGTACACTAGGATGTCGTCAATAAAAACAATAACAAATTGATCAAGGTACTTATGAAAGACACGGTTCATCAAATCCATGAAGACACCTGGTGCATTTGAGAGTCCAAAAGGTACGACAGTGAACTCAAAATGACCATATCTCGTTCGAAAAGCTGTCTTAGGAATATCGTTCTCCTTAATTTTAACTTGATAATAGCCTGATCTCAAATCAATCTTCGAGAACATGCTCGCACCTTTCAACTGGTCGAATAAGTCTTCAATTCTAGGCAGCGGGTACTTATTCTTAATTGTCAATTTATTCAGTTCTCGATAGTCAACGCACATTCTCAACGTTTCGTCCTTCTTCTTCACGAATAATACCGGAGCACCCCAAGGAGAAACACTAGGTCGAATAAATCCCTTATCGAGCAATTCTTGCAACTGAACCTTAAGTTCTTGCAATTCTCTCGGTGCCATTCGATATGGTGCTTTTGAAACTGGTGCAGCTCCAAGTATCAAATCTATTACAAATTCAACTTGACGGTCTGGTGGAATTCCAGGTAACTCCTCTGGAAACACATCTTCATATTCTCTTACCACCGGCACTTCAGACACCTTGCTTCCGCTAGATTGGTTTTCAGTTATGGTAACTAAGTACCCTTGGTGATCTCTTTTCCTTAGCATCCTCACTGCCTTCATCGCACTTATAATTTTTGATGGAGATTTTGTTCTTGCACCATAAAAGAAAAGTTTTGGCTCTCCCAGACGTTGAATCTCCACTTCTCATTCACGACATCTGAGTGTTGCATTATTCTTGCCCATCCAATCCATTCCCAAAAGAAGATGAGGTGGAGGTGCATGATGAAGCCTCCGATTCAGTGTTTGGAAACTTTGAGGATGAACTAGCTGAGGCTAATACAGCTCAGTTCGTCCCACATCAGAGAGACAGAAATGGGTTTGCAGCTCGATGCAGAGGCCGAGGTCGTGGTGCTCCTTTCCAACCATACTTCCAGGCAGCCCGCAGGAACGTCTATCCCGAACAGGAGAGATATGGTCATGCAGATGGTCTACTCAGCAACATCAAGACCACTATCCCAGCGTTTGAAGGCAAGCATGATCTAGATGCTTATTTAGACTGGGAACGCAAAGTTGACAAAATTTTCGAGTGCTATGACTTTCCAGAGCTTAAGAAAGTGCAGCTAGCTTCCCTTGAGTTCATTGGATATGCAGCGACTTGGTGGGAGTTTCAGCAGACTAGGCGCAGAAAGGATAGGTATCCTCCAATTGACACTTGGCAAGAAATGAAGGATGTGATGAGAGGCCGTTTCATTCCTGTACACTATGAATGGGAACTGGAAAGCAAGCTCAGTCAGATACGCCAGGGTTCGAGGTCTATAGAAGAATACCACAAGGATCTGGAGACAGCCCTGAACCGGGTTGGCAAAGAAGAGACTTTATATGCCACCATCACCCGGTACATTGAAGGAATGAACCCTGACATTGCTTGTGAAGTTGAATTGAAGAACTTCGAATCTGTGGACGCAATGGTTCATTATGCATCTATTGTAGAACGGCAGCTCCGAGAAGGATGCCGTCGGTCTTTCCAGTCGACGCCTGCTAGGACTCCTTGGGTCAGAAACGATTCTTCAACGCCTAGGACAGCCCCACCACGTCCTCAAGGCCAGTCCATTCGCCGTTCTGAGCAGCAGTCCGCACCTCAGTCTGGTCGCAGACCCGATTTCAGTTCGTCGGCACCCAACCGAAATAATCAGAGTCGAACTGTACAGCCTAGTCAGCCTCAGGAAGAGCACGTGACGTTCAGTGTCACAAGTGCAATTCAAGCCCAGTGTCCGAATCGCCGAGTTCTCATCATTATAGATCAGGATGAGTTAGAATCAGCTAGTGAAGAGGAGCCAGAAGACCCTAATGATGCAGAGGGCGCATGTCAGGCCCTTAATGGTTCCCCTAACGATGAGATTGAAGATGAGCAGCCGAAGCAAGCTCACGTGAGTCTTGTTTCCATCCGAGCCCTGAGCCTGATTCGTGAAGAGGATCAGAACGATCAGCGAGAAAACATCTTCTACTCGCGTTGTTCTATCCAAGACAAGACGTGCTCCCTCATTATTGATAGTGGAAGCGTTGTGAATGCTATCAGCCAGTATGCAGTGGGAAAACTGAACTTGATCCCACAGAAGCCTCCCAAGCCCTACCGATTGCAATGGTTGACTGACCAAGGCGAGATCAGAGTAGGTTATCAGGTAAATGTCACCTTTTCAATTGGTAGATATACAGATACTGTTTTGTGTGACGTCATCCCTATGGATGCGGCACATATCTTGCTTGGTCGTCCTTGGCAGTTTGACAGGAAGGCGATGCATGATGGATTTGCCAAGACTTACTCCGTGACTCGAGATGGGCGTACCACCAGATTATTGCCATTAGCGCCTAAGGATGTTGCAGAAGACCAGAAGAGGATGCAAGAGAGATTCAAGGAAGAACGGGAAAAGAAATCTGACAACAAGGCCTCGCTTTCTCCTCCTAATCCTACGACGAGTTCGGCCAACTCCAAGCCTTCCAAGGCAGCCTCTTCTACGTCTAAGGGACCCTCTAAGCCCATTCATGTTGCCATTCCATCGAATCCCAATGCGACCAATTCAGATCCGGTGCACAAAAACTTGTTTATTAGTGCAAAGGGAGTGCAGAAAGCATTCAGAGTTGGTAAGCCTATCGTTCTAGTTATGTTTAAGACTAATGATACTTCTGATATTGCTATTCCCCCTGTTTTGCAGCCACTGATGCAGGAGTTCAAGGACGTGTTCCCGGACGAGATTCCCAGTGGTCTACCACCAATTCGGGGAATTGAGCACCAGATCGACTTCCAGCCGGGTGCAATCCTTCCTAACCGGCCAGCTTACCGGACCAGCCCTGATGAGACGAAGGAGATAGACCGTCAAGTCAAGGAGTTGCTGGAAAAGAAGCAAATCAGAGAGAGTATGTCCCCATGTGTAGTTCCTGTGATTCTCGTGCCAAAGAAGTCAAATGAATGGCGCATGTGTATGGATTGCAGAGCTATCAATAAGATCACGGTAAAGTATCGTTTTCCCATTCCCAGGTTAGATGATATGCTAGATGAGTTATCTGGATCGTCTGTATTTTCTAAAATTGATTTGCGTTCTGGATATTTTCAAGTTAGAATGTCTGAAGGAGATGAGTGGAAAACCGCATTTAAGACTAAGCATGGGTTGTATGAATGGCTTGTTATGCCTTTTGGACTTACTAATGCTCCTAGTACTTTTATGCGTTTGATGAATCATGTGCTGCGTGATGTTATTGGAAAGTATGTTGTTGTTTACTTTGATGATATCCTTATCTATAGTACTTGTGTTCCTGAGCATGTTAGGCATCTTAGGCATGTTTTTGAGCTGTTGCGTGATGCTAAGTTGTATGCCAATCTGTCTAAGTGCTCCTTTTGCATGGATGAGGTTATTTTTCTTGGTTTTGTTGTTAGTAGTCGTGGTGTAGAGGTTGATAGAGCTAAGGTGCGAGCCATTGAGGAATGGTCAACACCTAAGACTAGTTCTGATGTTAGGTCCTTCCATGGTTTAGCTGGATTTTACCGACGTTTTGTGCGTGATTTTTCATCTATTGCTGCACCATTGATCGAGTTGAGTAGGAAAGACAAGAAGTTTGAGTGGGGCAAAGCCCAAGAGCATGCTTTTAATCTATTGAAGTCGAAATTATGTAATGCTCCTTTGTTGGTTCTGCCTGATTTTTCTAAGATGTTCGAGATTGAGTGTGATGCCTCCGGTATAGGCATTAGTGCTGTTTTGATGCAGGATAGGAAGCCGGTCGCCTATTTCAGTGAGAAGCTGAATGGAGCAGCTCTTAGGTACTCTACGTACGATAAGGAGCTGTACGCATTGAAGAGATCTTTGGAGACTTGGCAGCATTATCTGAGACCGAAGGAGTTCGTGATTCACACTGATCACGAATCATTGAAGCACTTGAAAGGGAAGCAGAATCTGAATTCACGCCATGCCAGGTGGGTTGAATTCATCGAATCTTTTCCCTATGTGATAAAGTACCAGAAAGGAGAAGAAAATGTCGTAGCTGATGCTTTATCTCGCAGGTATACTTTACTGTCTGTTATGCATGCCCAGTTCTTAGGATTCGAGCATATTAAGACTTTCTATGATTCAGATCCGTTCTTTGGTCCTATATTTGCATCTTGTACAGCTAAGTCTAGGACTAATGATTCGTTTTATGTGTCTGATGGATTCTTGCTCAAAGAATCGAAATTATGTGTTCCTACTTGTTCCATGCGAGATTTGCTTGTTCTAGAGTCTCATGCAGGTGGTCTGATGGGTCATTTTGGTGTTGCTAAAACTTTGAGTTTATTGCATGAGCATTTTTATTGTCCTCGCATGAAGAGAGATGTTGAGAGAATCTGTGCTAGATGTATTACATGTAGAAAGGCTAAATCTAGTTCTAATCCATTTGGTTTGTACACTCCATTGCCTGCACCGTCTACACCTTGGATTGACATTTCTATGGATTTTGTTCTTGGTTTGCCTAGGTCTAAGTCTGGCAAGGATTCTGTGTTTGTGGTTGTAGACAGGTTTTCAAAAATGTCTCATTTCATTGCATGCAGAAAAACTGATGATGTTGTTAATGTTGCTAATCTGTTCTTTCGAGAAGTAGTTAGACTGCATGGCATGCCTAGGACTATTGTGTCTGATAGGGATTCGAAATTCTTGGGGCATTTTTGGCGTGTTCTTTGGGGAAAGTTAGGTACTAAACTGTTATTTTCTACTACATGTCATCCTCAGACTGATGGTCAGACGGAAGTAGTTAATAGGACTTTAGGTACCTTACTTCGAGCTTTAGTGAAGAATAATTTGAAGTCATGGGAAGAGTGTTTACCTTTTGCTGAGTTTGCTTATAATCGTGTTGTGCATTCTTCCACTAACATGTCTCCATTTGAGGTTGTGTATGGCTTTAACCCTCTTACTCCTACGGATCTTATTCCTTTGCCTATTGACCATCTTTCGAGTTTGCAAGGCTCTCGTAGGGCTGAACAGGTTCAAGAGATGCACAAGAAGATCAAGGATAGGATCGAGCTTCAGGGTGCGAAGAATGCCACCAAAGCCAATACGCATCGCAAGCAAGTACTATTCAAACCCGGTGATAAGGTTTGGATCCACTTCAGCCCAGGTCGCTTCCCTAACTTGAGGAAGTCGAAGTTTGTAATACCCCGTCTTTTTAAGTTCCGAAGTAAATGATATTCGAACGCGAATATTATTTGCATATTGAAAAAAATTTAGTTTATTAATGAGAATTTAATCTAGTTAAAGGAATTTTGGTAAAAAAAAAATAGTAAATAAACTTTCTTGATTATATATTAAGAAATGTTATTATTAAGAATAGGTATCTACTTTGGTAATAATTAAAGTATAAGTATAAGTGTTATAATGTTTTGACTTCAATTTAAATCTCATCATAAATAAGAGCTTAAGACGATAACAAGGTCTTTAAGTATTTAATATTAGGAGAGCTTATCGTTTAGTTAATTCGAAAAGGGCTTATGATAAATTTTTATCAAAGCTTTAAGATTTCTACAATAAACATAAGAGAATAAGAGCCAATGAGAACTTAGATAAGATGTTATTTATCAAGTAGTGTTAAAGCACTATCTTTAATTATTTTAGATGAGATTTCATTATCACTATCTTATAATCCTTAAAGCATTAGTAATAAAAGTATAAGATGGGTATTATATAACTGAATACTTATATATATATATATATATGAGTATAGATGGTTGTGGAATGAATAAACAAAGAAAGAGATAAAATAAAAATACTACACAACCGAATGAGATGAGAAAATAGGGGAGGGGATAACGTCTCATCAAAACCTTACATACAACTTGGACATTATTGCTACACAATTAATAACAACTAATACATGTGATGTACATAAAGTATAGACCATCTTAAAGTCAAGATGATAAATCTGCAGCCTACCACGTTTTTTTTCTACCTTTGAATAAAAAAAAAAAAAAAATCTAAACAAACTCTATAAGTACAAACTATCCCAAGTTAAGTAAATTAGGAGCAAAAGTCAGAGTTGCCCCAAGTTGAGTAAAGGTCAAAAAGGATACTATCAAAAGAATACAAAATCTATAAGAAAGATTTGGAGGGTTGCAATTAGGAAAGGATGGCAGGGGCTGTACTTCAACATTCTCTCACAAGCAAGACTCTGCAGGGCCTGCCCAAAATGGACCAATAAGATAAAAAGGAAAGAAAGAAAGCTAGCTATAAGTGTCAGAAGTGTGATGATGATAACATAAAAAAAAAAATAGGAAGGAAAACATTGGGAAGAAGGAACAAAGCAGCACAGCTGCTGCAGTAGAAACTGAGCAGCCATGCTGCTGCAGAGAAGGAAATAAGCAATGCAGTGGCAGTGGCAGTGGCAGTAGACTGCAGAGTGTAGAAGAGTCCAGTAGCTCGGTTGAGTATAGAAAAGAGGAGACTTCCATGCCTCTCTTCCATCACCTACAACAATAGAGTAAAGTCTATTAAACTAGCTATTTCAAACTCTTAGGCATTAAGAAAGAGAACACCACTACTACAACATCTATCTATATAAGGAGTAAGGGCTGCCTTTCTTAAACGTTTATCACCCAAAACATTTCACCTATCAGTTTCATAAAAGAGAAGTTGCAGTACCAAATATCCAAGGAATCCACAGTTCATTCAAGAAGAAGTATTTAAAGTCTAAGGTAAGGAATTTAAGCTCTAGTTAAATTTTAAATTCAAACCTTTAGAGTTTTAACTTATGAATGATTATGTTTAAACTCTAAATATGCATCCTGCCCTCCAGATAAACTCATCAAAACAGATCTGCATTCTGCCTCTTTTAAAATTATGATTTCAGAATATTTATATAGTAACCGAATAATATTTTGAAGCTTAAAAAGGATTCTAGGTTTCAGAGTAGCAAACATTTAGCTTATGAGGTACAAGTTAGACAGGAAACTGAACTTAAAAAAAATATATATATTCATGGGGTGAAAAACAAACTATAAGTATCTATAAAACCTAGACATAGTTTCAGATTTCAGAAAATAAGAATAGTTCATGAAGTTGCATAGTTCAGTAATTATATATATATGCTTTAAGATATTCAGTAAATGGCTAGAATATAAACTTGAATCTATGTTCATAAGTTTTGAACAACAACCCCTAAGCATTTATTTTTCAGAACATAGAAACAGAGTAGGAAATCATGCTTTCTGTCCAGTTAAGCATTTAATTAAAATAAAGCACAAAGTTACAGAGTCAATTGCTTCAGAATAAGAATAAATTATGAAGTCAACAAACACAGAACATAGGCATATACTCCAGTAGTTCTAGAGTTAGAACTTGCACTGAATGAATAATTGGAGCATAAGGCAAATAAAGCAATGGCAACAGAAATTGGCAGGCCACTTAAATGAGGTCTGAACCTTAAAAACATTTATTTAAATGTTACAGCAAGTAACATCATTAACTAAAAATAGGAAAAGGAACCCTTAGCATGCTTATAAGTTCATGGCTGGAAATTAGAATTTAACACGAACATGTCCAAACGAAACCGAAATTTAAAAATCTAAAGTAAGGAAGGAATAAAGCTTAGCTTTTGTAAGATACTCCACTCGGTGGTTATGAAAACACAAACCTCCACCCAAGCTGCCCGTCAGCTAGAAATCCAAACATTTAACAAGAAAAATTTAAAAGAGCTTACCATACTGTAATTCACCGAGTAGAAGCAGAACAGAACCAAACCACTGAACAGTCTGAAAACCAAAGCAACCGAACTGGTACCTTAATACAGAGTGGAAACGAAGATAATAAGGAATCAATTCAGGAACTACAGAACTCTCCCAAACCTTTTCCAAATTGAATTTTAGTACAAAACTCTAAGCATGCAGAGAAGGTAGAATTTTTAACTTCAAATTCTGGGGGATTTAGTCCAACTCTAAAAACATATCCTAATCACAGATAACATAAGAACATGCAGATGATTTTGGGAAATTTAGAAGGCAGATGAAATTGGAACTACAAATCTTAGAAGGAACGAGTAAGATTGAGATTATACCTTAGGAAGGGATGAGCCAGTCGACAGCAATCTTCAGTCGAGCTCTTCGCCGTTCACTTAAGAGAACTGAGAAATCGAGAGGGAGAAGTGTTGGGAAATTTAAATTAGAAGCTAAAACTCTAGAAAGAAATAGAGGAAAGATGAGATTTTTACCTGTGGAGATGAATCTCCGGCGAGGGCCTCGGGCAGGAGCTGCTTCTTGCCGCTGAGCATTCGAATGTGTAAGAACAGAAGCGATAGGGACCGAGCTATGTCACTGGACGGAGAACGATCGAGACGGGGGAGGAGTAGATGATGGCGACGTCGAGATGGAGAAGGGGCGAAGCGGGCGTCGAAAGAGAAGGAACGATGAGAAGGGAAGAACGGCAGAAGTAGAAGGGAGAAAGGAGTGGGTGTGTTGTGTTTGTAGGGTTAGAGAATTTAGAAGCCTCCAGAACATGGGTTAGGACTTGGGCCGGGTCATGGGCCGAGATTTACTAAAGGATTGGGCCAAGCTATAGTTAAATGTCTGGACCGAAGGTATTAATGACTGGGCCGAAATCTAGTAATCTTATGGGCCAAACTCTTAATCAATATTAATGGGTTGAATTTTATTTAGTTGGGCTAAGAGCTATTAATTTGATTGGATCAAGATCTAATTAATTGGGACTAGGTCCAAGTGTGGAATATTATTATTGAACTTAGAGAATTTATTTATTAAGCTAGAATTTAATCATAATAGTTGATTAAATTAAGATCATAACTAAGGTGTATTAATCAAGGTTAATACTAACCTATAAGATTAAAATAAATTTTTGAATGATAATAAATCAAGTGGAGTTCCCTTATGAATTATACCCAACATTTATTGGCTTGGGTGAAATGTATGATAATTTAGTTAAACCATAGCTTGATTAAGAGAGTAACGACACCTCTAGATTTAAGCACTCAAATATTAGTCGAGTTAAGACTTGAGAACAACTCTTGAAATAATAAGGATGTCATTTCCTTTCGAAAAATAGAAAACAATAGTTTATATACTCAATTCGAGTATCTCACTCCGTAATTCAATTAAAGGTTAAATACGGGAGTAAGAGTCCGAGATCAAGAAGAGGAAGCGAGCCAGGTAGGCTTTTCTATTACAAATAAAATTATGTGTGCCTGTATTCTATTTATATTACTTTCAAAATGATTTCAAATTGAGAAAATTATGTTTCAAAGTGTTGTCTTGCCGAAATGATTTATGTTTTGTATAAATGCCTATCTGGTTAAGGGTACCTGTTGTAAGGATCCTGGATTCCTGTTTTAAGGATCCGAAGAATTGTAAATCGAAATAACTGTGCACATATAACCGTGAGTCATCTATCGGGTTGGCCGGTTACAGTAAATCGGGAGTCATCTATCGGGTTGGCCGGTTCAGTGGACCGTGAGTCATCGAAGTTGTCGACCGGTTTGGTGTCCGTAGAAGGTGGCCACCTTCTCGGTACCATAAATTATCAGTACAATCAAATTACAGATATGGCCAGTATACTAAAGAAAATTAGACATCGATGTCAAACAGTAGGATCTTTCACAAATGAATTTAGTGAACGTAGGTGCTTTTAAAGACAAAATCCCTATGTCTCACTTTTACGGCATTGACAATTATATTGTATGTATGTGGTTTTGGCATGTGTCTACTGAGTACGTTTGTACTCAGCCCTGCATGTATTTATAAATGTGCAGGTTGAGACGTGATGACGGGAGATGCTATGATGGGCTTGTGGGTCTTTATATAAAGTCTTGGGTGTCTACGTGTCTTCATACACGTAGACTTCAGTCGATCCTTATTCCACTGCGTGAGTTTCAATCAGTTTTGTTTGGCGAAGTTGCCGATTGTGTAAATTAAAATTTCAGTTGAACGGCACTCAGTTATCAAATGATCGTTCAATTCTGTCAAGTCTTTCAGTATAATCAGTGTTCCACCTTATCATTCATTCATTCAATCTATTAGTCGCGCGCCCGGGACTCTGTCGGGAAGGGCGGAGGACGGGGCGTGACAAAGTTGATGCCTCGCGGAGATGGACCGTTTACTGTGGTCGCCCGAATCAATGACAATGCCTACCGCATAGATCTTCCAGGTGAGTATAAGTGTTCTAATACTTTTAATGTTTCTGACTTATCTCCCTTTCCTGTAGATGAATTTGACGCTGAGGAGGAGCTGAATTCGAGGACGAATTCTTTTTAGTAGGGGGGGAATGATGAGCCGGGATCCAGCAATGATGAATCAAACCCGGAATTGCAGTTAAGAGGCCCAGTTACAAGATTGAGAGCAAAGAAGCTGCAAGGTTATTTTCAGTGCATTATCTGGAAGAAACTGGAAGATGAAGATGTTGGAATTAAGCAGCCCAAAATGGTGAATTGGACCAGCGTCCAAGATTGAAGAATATCATAGGAGTTTCGAACAAGACCTTTTGGTTCGAAAATTGGGCTTCCTTAGTGTTTGGTTTCTTTATGCTTATTTTAATTTTAATTGGGCTCAGACTTTGTGTTTTGTTTTAAGCCCAATTGTTGGATTTTATATTTTCGAATTAGTGCCCTAATTGTACTTATGGGCCTAGGTCGAAATCTGCAGTATTTAAGACTTTGAACAACTCTTTTGGTCGGCAGACAATTTTGAATCAAAATCGAGTGATTATTTTTGTCTCACGTTTTTTTTCTTGCGTTCTTGGTAGAGTTCTTAAGTTGGCTCTTTAGAACTTGAATTCATCTGTCTCGTTCGTGATATCCAGTAGTATCCGGGTTAGACAAGCCACGAAGATCGATCCATAGATGCGTTTCGGATTCAAGTAAATCCGGGGTTCGTTTCGGTAAGTTCTTCATCCTTTTCTTTTCGTTTCCAGCCACCCTCGTTTTCTCCCAGCCATCATATAGCTTTAATTCTGCCTATACATGTATCCCAACCCCACGCCAACCCAGTTTCCCCTCCAACAAGTCGTCGTTCCCAGGTTTTAACCCTAAACGCCCCAAAAGTCCTTCCCGAGCCAAATACCAAACCCCTCGTGCGAATTGGCTGAATTTTGGATATGTTGTTTGAGACTTCAGTTTATAATTGGTGAAAAAAAATTTGAGCTTAATCCGAGTTGATTTACCCTATTTTCCAATTGGGTCTCCAACTAGAGTTTTGGTCGTTTGTTTGGCGCATAATTTGGTTTGAACCAACCTTTCTGTTGACGTGTGTTCGAGTTCTTGCTTCCGCATATTGTTGGTCGTATCATTTTGGATAAATAAAATGGATGAAAATCAACTCGCAACCTGCTGCCCTGTTTCTGCCGAAAATGGAAAATTTAATTTTTCGATTTTGCCGACGTATTAACGACAAACCATGGCAGCAGCCTCGCTGCCGCCTCCGCCTTTCCTCCACCGGCGGCCCTTCCTCCATAACACAAACCCTAACCCAACTCACCATAACCATGAATTCCATATCATATACATACATACTCACATAAACACATAATTAAACACCATTAATCACTAATTAAGGACATAATTAAAGGGATTACCTCCAATTCTTGAAGAGAAGAAGAAAAATTGAAAGAGAGAAAGGGAGGGAGTGGTCGTTTGTGAGGGGTAGACAAAAGAGTGTTTGAAATGCTTCTACACACTTCTATATATATATATTATATTATATTACTTAGCCATTAAAAAAAGAAAATAGCTTAGATATTTATAAAAAAAATCTTAGATATTTTTCTTAAATATCTTCTAATATTTATTATATAAAAATATATATATTGCTAGGGCACATCCCGGCTCTAAGTCGGACAACCTGTAAACATTCGAAATCGAATCCATTAGTTCAAACATATAATAAATTAATTTATTTTTCAAACAATTTCAAACTATATTTTAAAAATTAATAAGACTTGCCAAAATCATATAAATGAAACTAAAATTTATGGCGGGATATTACATATTGCTTGGTCTATCTCCGATTGGCATTAGTACACTGGCCTCGCGCCCTTCCTTCTCGTCCTCCCATGTGAGATAGAAGGAAGCTACTGATGTAGGTAGCTACATCTCAGGATGTGCTGTAACGATGTTGTGAAATCCAAAATGTAGATTTAGGCAATTAATAACACTTTATTATCGTCTCCAAAAGAAAAATATACTAGATATATCAAATATCATCAAGAACACGAAGAACACTATGATGGTTTTTCCAGTTTTCCAGTAGCATATAACAAATGTTTTGTTCAGAAAATCATAGAAACATATATATATTACTCATATCATAATCATGAAATTTAAACAATATTATCAAACAGAAATTTCAAAAACTTTGCACTTCTTGATAGTCGCAAAAATTTCTTCCAACTTTTGGAAGCCATGGGTGTTGTAAACGGCAAAGTGTTCGGGTGATATGAACTTTTGAACTTCAGCAACACGGGTAGGAAATAACAAGTTCTTTGGTGCCATTTGAATGATTTGATGGTTCAAATGAATTTTGAAAAGAAGTTTTTCGAAGAAATCGAGTGCAAAAATTTGCTTAAGTGCTCAGTGAAATGAAAGTGTTGGTGAACAGTTACTGAGACAAGTATGCATATATATAAGTAAACAACGAAGGGCTAAGATTAAAAGTAAAATTTCAAAGGTTGAGATTATTCCTCCCTTTTTAACTTTTCCGCTTTAGCACTTAGGTTTGCCGCCTCTCTGATGCGTCTGATACACACTATAGGTATATAAGGTTAAGATGTAGCGCGTGTCAACTTTCCTTCGTCGCTGCAACTTTCCTTTTCCTATTTTAGGAAATGATTTTCCTCGATTTCACTTACCAATACCTGTTGTATTCATCACGATTATAGAAGATTTGGTAAATCTTGTCGGATAAATAACTTTATAGATAAGATTATGGCGGTGATAAAATCAGAAATTGATATGAATTTCTGAGTTCCCCCTTGATTAAGTAATCTTTTATGGAAAATTAATTTCCACATGGCGTTGCATTCTTGCTTTATTTTGACAAGTATTTAACTACTCCAGATGATCTGGTCTTGATATCTCCAATCTGCTGGCAACTATCGATACTCCTACTTTTGGTGATTTGATATCAAGTGATCTCTTTCTAGTAATCTCCAAAGTGATCACATGATCTGTATCTCCTCATTCTGCTACGTGATCTGGTTTAGTGATCTGCTGTCGATCTGGTCTTATCCTCCAAACTTAGCAGTCCTAGTTTTACACATAGCATCTTGAATCTCTCTTCTGGTAGTGCCTTTGTTAATATATCAGCTCGCTGTACTTCTGTATGAATCTTCTCGATCTGCACATGTCTTCTCTCAACATTATCTCTTATAAAATGATGTCTCACATCCACATGTTTACTTCTTGTATATAAAACTTGGTTCTGTGTTATAGCTATGACACTCGAGGTGTCACAGAAAATAGACATATCCTTCACATTGATCTCGTAGTCTTTTAGCTGTTGTTTGAGCCAAAGTATATGTGCACAACAGCTTCCAACAACCATGTACTTTGCTTCTGTTGTTGATGTAGCCACAGATGTCTGCTTCTTAGAGAACCATGAGATCAGCTTGTTTCCAAGAAACTGACAGGTTCCAGAAGTTGATTTTCTAGTCTAGCTTACATCCTACATAATCTGAATCAGAGTAACCTGTTAATTCAAAATTGTCATCACATGGATACAATAATCCTATGTGTGATGTTCCTTTGATACCCCAATATTGTCTTCTTGGCTGCTTCCATATGTGAATCTTTAGGGTTGGCTTGGTATCTGGCACATACTCCAACTACAAAAGTAATGAGTCTACTAGCAGTTAGATATAACAGTGATCCAATGATACCCCTATATTGAGTTATATTTGTTGGTTTGCCCTCTGCATCTGGCTCGATCTTCCCATTGGTCTGCATTGGAATTTTGACAGATTTACTATCTTTAACTCCAAATTTGGTGATCAGATCTTGTATGTATTTTGCTTGATTCACAAATATTCCATCTGGTAGCTGCTTCACCTGCAAACCTAAAAAGAAATTCATTTCACCCATCATGAACATTTGATACTTATTCTTCATAAGCTCTGCAAATTTATCACACAGATAGCTGGATTGAGATCCAAAAATAATATCATCAACGTAGATTTGTACTAAAGGATATTCTCTTTGACTTTGATGATGAACAATTTCCTGTCCACTGATGTAATACCCCGTCTTTTTGAAATTTCGAAATAAATGATATTCGAACGCGATGATTATATTATATACTAATCGTTGTAGTATATTAAGGAGAGTTTATATAAGTGAAGAAGAAATTTTGGGTTAAGATGAAACCAAGGTCTTAATTATTTAGTATTAAGAGAGCTTATCATTTAATTCTCCCCAAAGGACTTATAATAATTATTATTATTAGATTAATTAGATAACTATGATGAGAACAAAGTATAAGATAGAATGTTGTATAATAAATACTTATATATATATATGAGTATAGATGATGTGGAATAAATAAACAAGAAATGAAATAAAAGACAAAACATTATAAATGAACATATATATATATATTATACGTGTAGCCCAATATATATATACATAGATGTATTACAATATTGGAATTGTCTTACAAAGAAGAATCATAAACAACTAAGTACAAGTCAAAGTACAAGGCTGCAGCCTTCTAAAGGTAATACGTGGCACCACCTTATAGCTCTACAAAGAATATTACATCTCCCCACACAACATTGGGGGGGGGCTCTAGGTAATGAAGGTGCTGCTGCAGAAGGAATGAGAAGGGGCAAAGCTACCCTAGATTGAGTAAAGATCAAACCAAGATCAAAGAAATCACAACTCTGTAAAAAGATTTGGACGGTTGAAGGATGGGAAAAGGCTGTACTTCTACACTCCCTCACAAGCAAAAATCTGCAAATTACCAAGTCAAACCAATAGGAAAGGAGTCATTAGCGTGTAATAACAGAAGAGAAATAGCTTGCAGTACAAATAAAATAAAAGAACTATAGGGGGGTAGACTGCAGTGGCGGTTGAGAAGACCCAAGCAGAACTGCCACGCCACTTCACTTCACTCAAACTCATCTCTTTCCATCCATAACCTGCAGCATCCAAAGGAAATAAGTAGTGCAGAAGCAAGTAGAAAGTATAGGGATTTTTTTTTGCCTATATATATATGTGGTTAATACTAAGACTTAAACGACACCTAAATTTATTCACACCGAAGTGCTGCCCAATTGGAGATTTGAGGGAAGCACAGATTGGGTATCAAGAGAAGAAGATATAGTTGAAGCTTTAAAGGTAATAAACCGCAACCTCAACCTCTTGAAAATATTGATCTTGCTCATGTCATATCAACATCTAGATCATAAGACTTTTATAAGCTTCATAACTTCACTTCATTCTCTAAATTTTAGAACCTACCTACGGGACACAACCTGTTGAACTTAGACTTTTCAAAATTGTATGTTAGGAATCTATATGAACTTAACATACTTTGAATTAAAGATCTCACGCAAGAGTCATTACAGTATAACAAGGGACAACATTTATCATATATTCTCGAACACAAAGTCTTAAGTTAATATCACCAACATATATAAAGAAACTGCTCATGTAATGAAGAAGAAAGCAAAACCAATAGATTTACCTAGAAATAGGAATTTCTCGTGGGGAAGGAGCCACGGCAGGGCACGGTTGCTATCCTAGCGGACAGCTCCAGCCGTGAGATTCCTCGAAACAGCCTCAAACCACCTCGAATGACCTCGAATGGCTCCGAATCAATCCGGATAGCTCCGGACAGCTTCGACCGATATTCGAACGGTTCCGGCATCACCCCGAACCAATCCCAGACAGCCCCGAACCAATCCCGAACAGCCCCAAATCACCCGAAACCAATCTACAAACATAGATTCTCTCAAAACTCCTTTAATTCACGGGAAAATCAGAATAGGAATCTAATGATAATTATAGTACATTCAGAAATATAGAACTTGAAGATTTGCTTGTAAAACAATTAATCCAAACAGTAAATAGAACCTAGTGTAATGAAATGGTTGGGAAAGGGAAGAGAAACTACCTGGAGAGGAACTGTAGTGAGGCAGCAGCGAGGAGCTCCAGTAGAAGGGCCCTCTGTCGAGTCCAACGGAGGAAGAAGTCGCGGTAGAGAGTCCTCGAGCGAGCAAGCAGCGACGGCGAGGGCTCTTCACGACTACACTGTAATTTCCAGCTACAGTTCCTCCATGGCTGTCTTCCGCGGTGAAGAAGAAGAACGGCGGCGATGCTGCATGTCAGTGAGGAGTGCGGCGCAGAGGTTGAAAAGAGTGGCGCTGGAGAGAGACGGTGAGAATGAGTAGAGAAAGAGAGAAAGTTTTGTGTGTGTAGTTTGTGAATGAGAGATGTGAGCATGATAGAGAGGTGGGGAGGAAACTTCACCTATAGAGGGAGTGGAGTACGGTGCTAGGCTGAAACAGCAGCGAAGAAATTGAGCAGAGCTGCGACACCGAGGAAGTTCTCGCCAATGCAAGGACGAGCGGAGCGGAGGAAGTCTGCCACGAGCTACTGCTGTAACGCTGAAGGAAGGTCGGAGCAGAGGCTATCCGACGGTCTAGCGCAGCGAGGAGGGCGACGGCGACTGAGAAGGACGACTATTAACTTACACCTTTCGTGGCTGGAAGAAATGCCGAAGGGAGAGAACGGCGAGGTAGCTGAGGCGGCGACTGTCGCCAGAGAAGGGAGGCAACGAGGCTTCGAGAGAGTTGGAGAGAAGGAGAGAACTGAACGAGAGAGAGAAGGGAATGAGAGACAGCGGCGGATAAAATGAGGAAATAGGGTAAGGATTTAGTTGAAGTCTAGGAAGAAGGATCTAGAATCTGGGCCGGTTTCACGGGCCGGGTTACGGGCTGGAAATTATTTTCCCTGGGCCTAAATAAATAGGAATGGTGGGCTTAAGCTAAAAGGGGTTAGTTAACTACTGGACCAAACTCTAGATGATACAGGTGGGCCGAACTAAATTAAGTTACGGGCTGGATTAGTTAAGCCTCATGGGCCGAAAATCTATTAATATTATAGGCCAAACTCTTAACCTATATCAATGGGTTGAATTTTATTTAGTTGGTCTAAAAGCTATTAATTTAATTGGATCAAGATCTAATTAATTTGGACTAGGTCCAAGTGTAGAATATTATTATTGAACTTAGAGAATAAATTTATTAAGCTAGAATTTAATCATAATAGTTGATTAAATTAAGATCATACCTAAGGTGTATTAATCAAGGTTAATACTAACCTATAAGATTAAAATAAATTTTATTAATCGAAATAATTCTAGTAGAAGTTTCTCTATGGATTACACCCAAGAATTATTTACTTGGGTAAGTGAATAAATCATAGCTTGAGTTAAGAATTTAATGACACCTTTAGAGTAAGATACTCGAATATTAGTCGAAGTTAAAACTCGAGATTAATTCTCGAAATAAAAGGATAATGCTTTCTTTAAAAAAAAAAAATAATAATAAATTAGTATGTACAGTCAAATATCTCACTCCGTAATCTAATTAAAGGTTAAATACGGGATTGAGAGTCTGAGTTCAAGAAGAGGAGGCGACTCAGGTAGGCTTTCTATCCTATACATCAAGTGTAGGCTTTTCTAACTCTATAAAATTATGTGTGCCTGTATACTATTTATGTTGCTTTCAAAATGATCTCAAATTGAGAAAATTATGTTTCAAAGTGTTGTCTTGCCGAAATGATTTATGTTTTGTATAAATGCCTATCTGATTAAGGGTACCTGGTGTAAGGATCCTGGATTCCTTGTTTAAGGATCCGAAGAATTGTAATCGAAATAACTGTGCACATATAACCGTGAGTCATCTATCGGGTTGGCCGGTTACAGTAAACCGGGAGTCATCTATCGGGTTGGCCGGTTCAATGGACCGTGAGTCGTCGAAGTTGTCGACCGGTTCGGTGTCCGTAGAAGGTGGCCACCTTCTCGGTACCATAAGTTAAAGTGCAGATATGGCTTGAATACTAAAGAAAAGACTGATCAGTCAAAATGCAGGTTTCACAAAAATGATTTAGTGAACGTAGGTGCTTTTAAAGAAAACCCCTACGTGTCACTCTTATGGCATTGACAATTATATATGTATGTGTGCGATTTTGGCATGTGTCTACTGAGTACAATTTGTACTCAGCCCTGCATGTATTTATAAATGTGCAGGTTGAGCGATGATGAAGGAGGAGTGCTACGTTCGGGCTTTTTGCGACATCTTATTAGTTGACTCTTGGGGGTTCTACGTGTCTTCACACATGTAGAGCTTTTAGCGATCCAAGAAATTTTCCGCTGCTAGTTCGAGATCATTATGTATTACACTTAAGATTTCAGTTCCTTCATATTACGTTGTTATGTATCGAGCCTTAAACTCAAGTCCGTTTATGTTAATCACGTATGATGAGTTATTCGACTCACTATGAGATTGTTGTTCAAGTTTCATCCTTGCTTCTTCACCCTATTTCTATCCCGATTTCTTTAATCCTTTTCCCAAGTCACGGTTTCCCCGACTTCGCTATCCATAGCGGAGGGCGGGCGTGACAACTGATCCTCTTCAAAAGTCGAACTCTAGCAGAAATATTGACAATCTTTCATACCAAGTTCTGGGAGCTTGCTTCAACCCATAAACTGCTTTAGCCAATCTGTAGACTTTATAGTCTAGAATTCCTTCTTCAAAACCAGGTGGCTGCTCAACATAAACTTCTTCTTCCTGAATACCATTCAGGAAAGCACTCTTGACATCCATCTGGTACACTTTGAATCTTTTGTAAACTTCATATGCCAAAAACAATCTGATTGCTTCCAATCTAGCAACTGGTGCAAATGTCACATCAAAGTCTATGCCTTCTTGTTGACTATATCCTTTAGCATCTAATCTGGCTTTGTTTCTAACAACTTCACCATTCTCATCTCTCTTGTTCTTGAATACCCATTTAACACCAATAACTCCCTGGTGTCTTGGTCGATCTACAAGATACCAAACTTGGTTTCTCTTGAATTCATTGAGCTCTTCTTACATATCAACGATCCAATCTGCATCTTGTAATGCTTCATATGCATCAGCAGGTTCAACATGAGATAGGTGTAATACCCCGTCTTTTTTAAATTCCGAAATAAATGATATTCGAACACGATAACTATATTATATATTAGTAGTTGTAGTATATTAATGAAAGTTTCTATAAGTAAATAAGAATTTTGGTTTAAGATGATAAGCAATTAAAAATTTCTTGATTTATATATATATTAAGAAGGGTTAATATTAAGGAGATGAGATAATGTATATGTATGCTTAATGATTTTAATAAGTGAATAATTAAATGAAACCATACGCATGTATATATATATATATACACTTGGAATATTGTCTTACAATGAAGATCTAATGAACCAATACAAATAAAATATAATTATAGATAAGATAACTATTACATGTGATGTACAATGAGTATAAACTATCTAAAGTCAAGGTAGTAGGGCTGCAAGCCTACCACACTTTACACCTTTGAAATCTAATAAAATCTATAGGTACAACATATCCCAAGTTGAGTAAATTAGAAGCAAAGTCAGCTGCAGTTAAGGGTAATAAACGAAGAACTACAAATCTATAAATGATTTGGACGGCTGCTAGTAGAGAAGAGGGACAGTAGCAGTCACTTCTTGTTTCTCTCACAAGCAAGACTCTGCAGGGCCTGCCCAAAATGGACCAAGAAGAAGCCACATTGCTAAACATTTTTGAGATCTCATCTGTGGCTGAACTAAGAGAAAGCTTCTCTCAATCCATTCTTGCAATTGCCCAGCTCGAAGCTCAGAAGCTGCAGATTAATTTGAGAGAAATCTATGAGAAAGCTGGTAAGCTGGATTTCTACGACAGTGTGGTTGATGAAGAAGAAGCTGAGTTTCCATCTGCTGCTCACCAACAGGGTGCAGCAATAGCAGAACCTGCACCAGACCAGGCCATGACTGACACTGATGTGCAGATCACTACCCCACCTGCACCAACTGAGGAAGAACCAGCAGAGGAAGAACCCCTTGGTCAAACCATCGGAGGCGAGCTTACAAATGACATTCTCACTCCTGCTGCTGCCGCTGCACTTAATGTCCATGTGCAGTCATTCACCTTGGAGGACATATTGATGGACCAACATCAATCACTGTCTCATGCACAAATCAGAGATCTCATCTCCAAGAAGGTGGATCAGTACATGTACGGCACACTAACCACAGTCCAAGATGAAGCCACTCGCATACTCACAGAGTTCAATGACCACCTGAAATCTCACGTTGATCAGGTCGACTCTGAGTTGAGGCGAATATGCCGGGTAAAAATTGAAGAACTAAGCAAGAAAATGGACGATGATAGAGCTGCTGCTGACGAACGCAAAGCACAGATTGATCAAAATATGTTCTCAACTGAATTCAAAGTGAAGGAGATGTACAAAATCATCAGTGCCTTTGCAGCCAAAGAAAAAGATATGGTGCATGACATGGTCAAGGAGCAGACTGATGGTCTCACAGCAGACATCGTCAAAGAAGCTAATTCATACACCAGATCACTCCTCAGGCAGTTTGAATCTGATGGCAAAGCCTTTGTAGAAAGGAAGTTACATGATCTGCACTACCCAACATCCACTCTGATCAAGTCTTATTTTGATGAAACTGCCGAAATCAAGGCAGCTCAAGAAGAAATCAAATCTGATCTGGTCAACACACAGGCCTCTCTTCAGAAACAGATCAATGATTCCAACCTCAACATCACCTCGCTGCTGTCTAGCAGATTTGAATCTGACAAGGAGGTCGCAGAATTGAAGGCCGAGGTCACCTCCCTCAAGACATTCATTCAATCCTTCATTGATGATGTCGAAAAGGGGGAAGGGAGTGGAAAGAAAAAGCCATCTGCTGTGCAAGAGAAGAAAGCAGCTGAAGAAAAGAAAAAGAGCTTAACAGGATCTGGATCTGGTGCATCAACTGCAAAGAAACCAGCCAGTTCTCCTTCCTTCCAAGCTCAGAAGACTTTTTCTCCAACCAGATCAAGCCAGTCTCAACCTTCCAAGAAAAAGAGAAGAGCAGGATCCAGCTGGTTCTCATCTGCTCCCATACGCAGATCATTGACAAAACAGGGAGAGACCAACTGGGTCCCAGATCACTTGAAGGAAGGATTTGAAGGCCTGAAGTATGGATTCATCATGTGCCGTTATTTTCTCAAGGAACCTCTCTACTGCGAGGGGACACCTAATGAAGCCTTCGACCTATATATGGATCGAAATGATGCAAAGGATCTGGTGGAAGAGATCAGAGCTGCTGCTGCAAAAGCCAAAATCCAGATAAATGCTCCAGAAAGGGAGTTCAGGACCTGTCCCACTATTCCTGGGACAGACCTCCCTGACAAAACCTTTCTGCTGAACTTCATAAACCAACTAGCAGAAAACAGAGGGTATAAGGTGGATGCTGAAGACCCTGACTACATAAGGGTAAGAGAAGGGGTATACGAAAGCGTGCAGCTTGTATCTGATGAGACCAGAGCAAGAATGAAGAAGCAACAAGAGGAGAGAAGAAAAAGCAGATAGTATTCTTAATTCTTATATCTTTGTGATCTGCCTTTTCTTATGATTTGTTCTGTCTATCTGTAACCTCTCTTGTCTTCTTATCAATATATGATATCCATTTTGAGTTTCTGATGACAACAATTCATTGTCCAGAACACATATAAACTATCCTAAAACGTTATAAACATTAATAACGTGCTAACAACAATCTGGAGACCAGACCAGATCGTTCTTTAAAAGCTGATAGGATTCCTTTTGTAAAGTGTGGTTTCGACATCATCAACAAGGGGGAAATTGTTGGGAACCCTAAGATTTTAGTGTTGATGATGGTGTCTCGAAACACACTTAGCTTAGCTCTAACCTGTTCCTCGTGTAAAAACCAGATCACTATAGATTAGGTGATTTCTGTTTTGGAACAGATTAGGAGATGACTTAAAATGTAAAGGAGATGTTCCTATAGAAGTCATTCTCAACTTAGAATAGGATGAAGGTCAAGATTTCACGCCCAAAGGAATCGATCTGCTGTAACAGACAGCGACCAGATCGATGACCAGATCGATGCCTACAGCGATGAACCAGAGCGATTGAGTCATCAAGTCATTAGCTGACATCATCCTACACATCATGTACACTTGCCACGTCAAGATCAAGGTCCATCCAACAGGGTTTGGAAAGAAGATCTACGACTTAATCATATAAGGAAAGAGACCGTTAACAATCTGATTTCCATAAATCAAAGATTGAGTCAACCTTTCCTATATGGCAAGAACAGATATGATGGAAACCATTGATTGGCAATATACCATCTATCTCACGCCAATCAACAACGGCTAGAATTTAAAAATTCAAAGCCTATATAGTTGAAGACAACAATCTGGAAAAGGCACAACGACAACAAGAAGAACACACGCGAGCTATACTGCAATTGACCTTCAAGTCTTCTGTATTCCAGACTTAGAGCTTCAACATTCTGTGATTCTACATCACACCAACCACCTCGATTCAAGTCTGTCTTGTCGAGAGAAAGGAGATCACCCTGCTAGCTAGTAGTTTTCTAGTGGTAACGTAGAGGTAATCTGTTGTAAAGGGACACGACCCTTCATTCGTGTATAAGTATCACTCTAGTTGTGACTGGTGCTTGTGACTCGTTCTCCACGAGTATAAAGAAGCAGAGTATCCTAGTAGTGGATAATCTGGTCTAGTTTTGACCAGATCGTGGACGTAGGGATTTCCCGAACCACGTTAAACACTGTGTGCTTTACATTCCTGCATTCCTTATTATCTATTGTTTATTATTATTCTAACCCTCTGCACTATCATATAATCTACATTCTCAAACAATCTGCTTAATCGATCTGATTAACTCCTTAAGGTTTTCTAAACAAGAGCATTCACTAAATCCACCATTATTCCGCACTCACTCTACACTCAGGAGGTAATAAGATCACTCTTATTATCTGTTAAGTGTTTACACTTAGAGAGTAATCTGTTTGGACTAAACCAGCTACTGATCTGTATATCGATCTGGTCAGTCATTCCAAGCAATTTCTTGTATAGAATAGCTTGAGCTCTCTAATAAAACGTCAAGTAAACTGAAAAGTTAGTATTTGGTGTATTTCCCCCCCATACACCAAACCTTGCTCTTTCGGGACCAACAGCTCTCAACTCTTCTCTTTGGATTTTGGATAGATCAGGACAGTCTGTTTTGAAGTGACCTGTTCTGAAGTGACCTGTTCTGCCACAACCAAAGCATGTGTAATCTGTAGAGTTAGATGTTTTAGAGGTTTTACCCGTCTGCTGTTTTGATTCTTCCTTGTTATCAGATCGATCACTGTCACGCGCTTCTTGTAGAATTTGTTTTTGTTGTCTTTATAGAAACGTCTGTATTTATTCGATCTGATCTCCATCTTGTCAATACATTTGGCGATCATTGCAAATTCTTTTAGTAGTTTGTCATATCCCTTCTCTTCATCTGGAGTGGAAGGTTCGGGAAGATTATCTGGTTTGCTCTTCGCTTTGAAGGCTACTTCTTTATCCTTCTTAGATGCTTTCTGCCTTTTTGGACAGATGATCTGGTCCATGAATTCTTTGTATATCGCATTCATGGCCTTCAAGGTGATCAAACAACGCTTCAGTAGATATTTCATTGAAATCTGCACATAGAGGTTGCATAGCAGCATATATCTCCCAACTAGGTGGAAGTGCTCTAAGTACTTTCATATTCTTCACTCTTTGAGTATATTTGTTCTTGTTGAACGCTGATATTTCAAGGAGAATTCCAGTGAATCTCATCTTCATTTGCTCAATGGTTTCACCTGGTTTCATCTTGAATTCATCATATTTATTGCAGGCAAGAGACAGCTTGTTCTCAATCATGACTTCTGATCCTAGACACAAGTCTCTTAGGGCTTCCCACATCTCTTTGGCAGTATCCAGATCTTGGATTTTGGCCAGATGTACCCCTTTGACTGTGCTAGAGATGATCCCTTTAGCAAAGTCATCTAGATTGGCTTCGCAACGTTCCTCTGCTGTGTATTTTCTTGGGTCTTTAGGAGCTATCTGTGTTGTTACTCCAGTTGAGGTGGTTACTGTCACTTCTTCAGTGATCTGTAGTGGGCCTTCTGCAATAACTTTCCACATCAGATAGTGATGGGCTTTGAGTGCCATTTTGATTCTGAAGCTCCATTCTCTATATCCTTGGATGGAGAATTCTTCACAAGCCCTAACCACAGATGATTCCATAGCAGACAGTATTCACGTGAATGAAAAATAGGTTTTCTAGATCTATTCAAGTGGACCACGCAGGTATTAACCTTGTGAAACAAAAAAAATGGTCTTTAGAACCACTGCTCTGATACCACTCGTTGGTCCCGAAAGAGCAAGGTTTGGTGTATGGGGGGGGGGGGAATACACCAAATACAAACTTTTCAGTTTACTTGGTTATTTATAAGAGAGTTCGAGCTATTCTTAAATGAGAAATTGCTCGGCAGATGACTAACCCGATTGGTCAACAGATTGATATAGGATTAGTCCAAACAGATTCCTCTCTTAGTGTAAACACTTAAACAGTAATAAGAGTGATCTTATTACTTTCTAAGTATTGTGTGTGCGGAAATATGGTGGATTTAATGAGTGCTCTTGTTAAGAAAACCTTAAGAGTTAATCAGATCGTTAAGCAGATTGATTTAGATGTAGATTATATGATAGTGCAGATGGTTAGAATAATAAACAGCTGAAAATAAATATGCGGAAATGTAAAGAACACAGTTGTTTAACGTGGTTCGGGAAATCCATACGTCCACGATCTGGTCAAAAACTAGACCAGATTATCCACTACTAGGATACTCTGCTTGTTTATACTCGTGGAGAACGAGTCACAAGTATCAATCAAGGCTTAGAGAGATAATTATGCACGAAATAAGGGTCGTGTCCCTTTACAACAGATTACCTCTACGTTACCACTAGAAATCTACTAGCTAGCAGGGTGATCTCCTTTCTCTCGATAAGACAGACTTGAATCGAGGTTGGGTTGGTGTGATGTAGAATCACAGGTTGTTTGAAGCTCTTAGTCTGGTTCAGAGAGTACTTGAGAATATGTTGTCAATATAGCTCGCGTGCGTGTTGTTCTTGTTAATCTCCAGACCATGAACTCCAAGTATATATATAGGCTTTGAATTTTTAAAATTCTAGCCGTTGTTGATTGGCGTGAGATTGATTGTAGATTGCCAATCAATGATATCCATCATATCTGTTCTTGCCATGAAGAAAACGTTGAATCAATCTTCTAAGTAAGGAAAACAGATCACTAACGGTTGCTTTCCTTCCTTATGTCAATCGTAGATTCTCTACCCAAACCCTGTTGGATGGGCTTCAATTTTGACGTGGCAAGATGGTATGATGTGTAGGATGATGTCATCTGGTGGTTTGATGACTCTATCAATCTGGTGCTTCGCTGTGATCATCGATCTGGTCAGTGATCTGGTCGCTGTCTGTTACAGCAGATCGATTCCTGTTTGGCGTGAAATCTTGGTCTTCATCTTATACTCCCTCCGTCCCAGGTGAGTTGTCTCACTTACCAAATAAGGGTGTCCCGCTTCACTTGTCCCATTTCCTAAAAAGGATAGAATTAGGGTGTAATAGAGGGAGTTAATGGTAATAAAGTAGGTGAAAGAAGTAGGTGAGAGAAGAAAAAGGTGAATGAAGTAGGTGAAAGAAGTATGTGAAAGAGGTAAATGAAGAAGATAATAAAGGGTGTATTGGTTTGCGATCCGAAAGCAAAGCGGACAACTGAGGTGGGACGGAGGGAGTACTATTTATAGAAATGACTATAGGAATAATTCCTTTACATGTTGACTCATCTCCTAATCTGTTCTCTATCAGAATTCACTTTACATGTAGTGATCTGTTAACACGTAGAACAATTTAATACTAAAAAGAACTAAGTGTGTTTCGAAAGGTCATCATCAAAACCAAAATACATTAGGGTTCCCAACAATCTGTTATCAGGGCATGTGAAGAATTCTCCATCCAAGGATATAGAGCGTGGAGTTTCAGAATCAAGATGTGCCTCAAAGCTCATCACTGTCTGATGTGGAAAGTGATTGAAGAAGGGCCATTAGTCATTTATGAAGAATCAACCCGTCTCACGGAAACTGGAGTGGTCAAGGAGAATGTACCAAAGGATCCCAGAAAGTACACATCTGAAGAAAGAAGAGAAGCAAATCTTGATGACTTTGCCAAAGGAATCATCTCCAGTACGGTAAAAGGGGTTCATCTGGCTAAGATCCAAGATCTTGACACAGCCAAACAGATGTGGGAAGCTTTGAGAGAACTAAGTCTCGGTTCTGAAGCAATGATCGAGAACAAGTTGTCTCTAGCGTGCAACAAGTTCGATGAACTCAAGACGAAACCTGGAGACACCATCGAGCATATGAAGAACAGGTTCATAGAAGTGCTACTTGAAGTCTCTGCTTCTAATAAAAACAAGTACACACAAAGAGAGAAAATCTTTAAAATTCTCAGAGCATTACCACCAAGCTGGGAGATTTATTCAGCAATGCAGCCACTACGTGCTGATTTCAACGATCTATCTGTTGAAGCTCTATTTGATCATCTGGTTGTTCACGAATGTGACATCAGAAGGATACATGGATCGGATCACTCTTCAAGCAAGAAGAATGAAAACAATTCAAAGAAAGAGAAAGAGAAAGAGATCGTCTTCAAAGCGAAGTGCAAAACAGATGAATCAGAGCCATCTGCCGCACCAGAAGGAGGCTATGATAAATTAATCAAAGAATTTGCCATGATTGCCAAGAGGATGGACAAGATGGAAATCAGATCAAGAAAGTATCAAAGGTTCTACAAAGATAACAAAAGCAGATACCAGAAGAACAAAGAAACAGAACGATCTGACGATAAAACTGAAAATAAAAGTAATGGTAGAACTCTTAACTCTACTGACTATACTTGTTATGGATGTGGGAGAACATGACTTGAACAGAATGAGGTAAATTATCATGCTTCTATATCTTCAAATAAACTTGACTATGATTAAGGAAATGAAGATGAATCAGAAAATGTCATGGGATGAAATTATTGAGATGTTTAAAAGCTACACCAGCATGAAGAAGCTATTTTCTAGAAGTCATAAAGGAGAATGACAAGCTGAATGAAACTGTGAAGTTCTTGAGTGAAGCAAATACCAAGTTCTCTACACAAATAAATGGTCTTGGAGAACAGATCAAGACAAAAGACATAGAAATATATTCGCTCAATTCCAAGTTGAAAGATGTGTGTAATGCCCCGCTCTTTTGTTAGAACTATCTCGTAGTAGATAATCCGTGACTAATAAAAATTTCACGAATATGAATTTACATATTGATAATGATAATTTCCTTATTTGCCTAGATCAAACGCATTTAAGTTTAAACTCTTTATAAATTAGAAGTTTAGTACGAGGATTTAATATTTAACAATTAATAAATTAGTTAGAATTATTGTTAGATAAAATTTAATGTTGGCTATAGCAAAGTTAAAGCTTCAAGATAAATATTAATGCTTGAGAAGTTAATTATACTTCAATTAGTTGATAATACCTTATAATTATTTGTATCTTAATTAATAAGATGATGAAAACAATAATACATTATCTCGTTTTTATTAAGCATGACATATAAGAATAGATTATTTATTTATAAGTAAATAAATAATTAGTAACAAAATATATGTATGTGTATATATTATGTATGTGATAATGCAATTAGTGTATGAGGGAATAATTAAATAAAGTATAAGACAAGACATTATATAAATGAATACACTTATATATATGTGTGTAAATACAAAAGTAAAGGAAAGAAGCATTAGCAGATGAATAAACCAATGAACAGTAGCCAATGAACAGTAATCCTTAAATCAGAACAAGCATGCAACTGTTCAGCTTCTCCATAAATCAGAAGTAGCGTGCACTGCTCCCTACTGATCCTAGCCACCAGAGACTCTTCAAGTTTCCACCAATCACCATAATCTGCAAATCCAAAGGATGAAGCAATTGCATAAGATTAGTGAAGATAGGGATTCAAGCTTCTATATAAAGGGAGGGATTTTAACTTAAACCACACCCAAATATCAATTACACTAAAACGCTGCCGAAATTGGAACTTAAAGAAGACTAGGAGAAGTGAAGTAACAGCAGCAGCGCTGCGCGAGAGGGAAAGAGACAGCTTGGAGGTAAGGACTTCAAGCTCTAACATTTATTTTACGCTTCATAAAACTGGACTTAGAAATACACATGTATCATGAACATAACAGTCTTGGAATGAACTTAGAATGCTTAAGCTCTGAACTTAAGAACTACATCTTGAACTTAGAAAAGCATGCTCTTGACATAAGAAGACATACTGCTAAGAAATCTATGACAAAATAAAAGAGGAAGAAGACTTACATAGCAAATAGGAATAATAGTAGTACACGGCTGAATTTCCAGCCGTGAACTTCCTTTGAAAATTGCCGAATCACTTGGGGCGAGCTCCGACAGGTCCCGAACCACTCCGAATAACTCCGGACAGTCTCGGTTGGCCTCGAACAAGCCCCGAATGACTCCGGCAGACCTCGAACAGCTCCACACGGCTCCGGACAGCCTCGGTTGGCCTCGAGCAGGCCCCGAATGGCTCCGGCAGACCTCAAACAGCCTCGGACGAGCTCCGAGCGACTTCGGTTGATCCCAGACCACCTCGGACGAGCTCCGAACAGCTTCGGTTGATCCCAGACCACCTCGGACGAGCTCCGAGCGACTTCGGTTGATCCCAGACCACCTCGGACGAGCTCCGAGCGACTTCGGACAGTCCCAGACCACCTCGGACGAGCTCCGAGCGACCTCGGACCGCTCCAAATCACCTCGGATGAGCTCCGAGCAACTTCGGGCAGCTCCGAACTACCTCGGATGAGTTCCGAACTACTTCGAACCAACTCCGAACAGAGCCATTCCCCAATCCTAGCTTCACCACCGACCTTTCTCCATAACAAGAAGGAGCAATAATCAGTCAGTAAAGGGGGTGGAATCAAGCTGCAAACGTGAACTCCTCTTAATAACTTAGCAATTAAATCACAAATGAATAGAATTAATAAAAAGAGGTAATGGAGAAATTATTTAAGGTGGAGCGCTGTCGATGGGGAGGGGAGAAGTTGGCGGCGGAGCCCTGATGCTGGCAGTAACGAGGAGTGCCGATCGCTACTACTGTACTGCCGAGTGGAGATTCTCGGCTAACGGGAGGTAGCTACGAGCGAAGGCGATGGCGAAGAGGCATCAGAGGCTGAAGCCGTCGGTACACGGCTGGGGTAGGAGGCTGAGAGAGATTGGGTGAGAGGGAAGGTTAGACGAGCGACGCTGTGAAGCGCAGAAAACTGAGATGCGGCGAAGGTAAGGAAACGCGACGCAGTGTCGCGAAGAAGGAGAAGAAAGCAGAAGTCTGGGAGAGAAAGGAGGCAAGCAGACGTGTGGGTTGGGAAGAAATAAATGAATTAGGGTAGCATAGAATTTACATAGAACACTTTAGAACTTGGGCCGGGTATGGGCCGAAATTCTCTTGACGGGCCAAACAATTATCCTGTTGGGCTCCAGAAATAAAATAGTTTGGGCCAAACCCATTTGAACTTATAAGATGAACTAATAGAATTCGAATGGGCTGGGTTGTTAAATCTAATGGGCCCGATTTAACTAATGTATTGGGCTCAGCTTAATAATATGTATAGACCTAGCAAAGGAATACATGGGCTCACTTAATTAAATTAGAATGGACTAGTTAGCATTCTAATAGATCAAAACTTAAATTAAGTGGGCTAAGTCTAAAGAGTGAAATCTTAAAGCTAAATTAGAAATCCTAATTGATTTATTAGAAATTTCTTATCAAATTAGAAGTTAATTGATCGATTAGAATTTAATCATAAGAAATGATTAAATTATAAATCATACTAGAAGTGTGATAATTAAGATTTAATTAACCTAATTAGAAATTAAATATCTTGATTCAAAGATCAAGATAATTTAGAGATGTCCTTAAATTATTAATTGGGTTAGAAGGTTCTAAGCTATAGCTTGATTAGAAATCTTCAAACGACACCTCTAGAAATGCAACTCCAAAACTCGTAAAATAGTCGAGTTAAAAGATCAAGAATAAACTCTCAAATTAGCCAAGGATAAAAATTCCTCACACTTGGAATTAATTGATGGATTAGGTTAAGTACTAGATAATGCTAAAGTCCAATACAAGAATATAAAGTAAGAATTTTTATTATTCTATTACATATTGTTAGATTAGTTGAGTTAAATAAATTAGGATTTAAATAAACTATAGCTTGGCTTGAAATCCTAAAAGAACATTTTTGAGAAAAGATTAAAGCACTCGAATATTAGTCGAGTTAAGACTTGAGAACAACTTTTGAAATAATAAGGATGTCATTTCCTTTCAAAGTAGAAAATAATTTATATATATACTCAGAAGAGTATCTCACCTCGTAAACTCGATTAAGGTTACGCTGGGAGGAAGTACTAAGCCAGAAGGTCGAATCTAATTAGAAAAGGAAGCGAGCCAGGTAGGCTTTTCTATCCTATACATCAAGTGTAGGCTTTCTTATACAACTAAAATTATGTGTGTTGTATCAGTTTATGTTTCATTTCAAAAAGCATTTGAACTGAAAATATGTTTCAAGTATTGTCTGCCATAAAATGTTTTATGATTTTCGTATGATACCTATCTGCTCAGTCAAGTTAAAAGAATCGAATTCGGGTTCCAGTGGGATAGCTATCCTACTAGGACTAGTGTACACAAGGTAACCGTGAGTCATCGAGCGGGTTGGCCGGTTAAAGTGACCGTGAGTCATCGAGCGGGTTGGCCGGTCAAGATGTTCGTGGAAGGTGGCCACCTTCCCGACACGAAGAAGAAGAAGAAGAAGTTACAGATATGGTAGATTACTAAGGAACTTAGATTGCAATCGAACTTTAAGATTTCACAAAAGGATTTTAGTGAACATAGGTTCTTTAGAGACAAAATCCCTATGTTTCACTTACAATGGCATGACAATTATATTTGTATGTGTGCGAATTTGGCATGTGTCTACTGAGTACAACTTGTACTCAGCCCTGCATATATTTATAAATGTGCAGGTTGAGCGATGATGAAGGAGGAGTGCTACGTTCGGGCTTTTTGTCGATCTCTTATTAATTGACTCTTGGGGGTTCTACGTGTCTGCACACATGTAGAGCTTTTAGCGATCCAAGAAATTTTCCGCTGCTAGTTCGAGATCATTATGTATTACACTTAAGATTTCAGTTCCTTCATATTACGTTGTTATGTATCGAGCCTTAAACTCAAGTCCGTTTGTGTTAATCATGTACGATGAGTTATTCGACTCATTATGAGATTGTTGTTCAAGTTTCATCACCTTCTTCCTCGTTCCACTACCCCATTTCTATCACGATTTTTCTTAAATCCCTTCCCAAGTCACGGTTTCCCGACTTCGCTATCCCATAGCGGAGTGCGGGCGTGACAATGTGATCAATAGGAAGGATGTAGTAGAAGAGAAATTGAAGAAAACCATGGAAAATATAAGCAGAATCAACAAAAGTCTAGAACGAGTTGAAATGATCATTGATATGCAACAAAAGGGAAAAGCTGGTCTAGGATACAATGGGAATTCCAGTGAGACTCAGTTTGTTGCTGAAAGAAAGAACATACCAGATCAAGTCAAGGATCTCAAGAATAAGAAAAATCAACCCCAAAAGTTGATGATGAAGGAAACAGGAGATAGCAGATACTATCAGAAGAAGGGTCAATCTGCTCACTATGAGAAAACATGTTGGTCCCGAAAGAGCAAGGTTTGGTGTATGGGGGGGGGGGGAATACACCAAATACTAACTTTTCAGTTTTACTTGACAGTTTGTAAGAGAGTTCAAGCTATTCTTATACGAGAAATTGCTCGGCAGTGACTAAACAGATCGATATACAGATCAATAGCAGATTTAGTCCAAGCAGATTACTCTCTTGGTGAAAACACTTAGTTGGTAATAAGAGTGATCTTATTACTTTTTGAGTGTAGAGTGAGTGCGGAATAGTGGTGGATTAGTGATTGCTCTTGTTTAGAAGACCTTAAGTATTAGCCAGATTGATTAGGGGGATTGATTGAGATGCAGATGGATGATAGTGCAGAGAGTTAGAATAATGAACAATAGAGAATTAAAGAATGCAGAAATGTAAAGCACACGGTTGTTTAACGTGGTTCGGGAAATCCCTACGTCCACGATCTGGTCAAAACTAGACCAAATTATCCACTACTAGGATACTCTGCTTCTTTATACTCGTGGAGAACGAGTCACAAGTACCAATCACAACTAGAATGATACTTATGCACGAATGAAGGGTCGTGTCCCTTTACACAGATTACCTCTACGTTACCACTAGAGAACTACTAGCTAGCAGGGTGATCTTCTTTCTCTCGACAAGACAGACTTGAATCGAGGTGGTTGGTGTGATGTAGAATCACAAGATGTTGAAGCTCTAAGTCTGGAATGCAGAATGCTTGGAAGAATAATGGCTGAATAGCTCGCGTGTGTTCTCTTGTTTTTTTTTTTAATTCCAGATTGTTGACTTCAACTATATAGGTATTGAATATTGAAATTCTAGCCGTTGTTGATTGGCGTGAGATAGATGGTATATTGCCAATCAATGGTTTCCATCATATCTGTTCTTGCCATATAAGAAGGGTTGACTCAATCTTTGATTTATGGAAATCAGATTGCTAACGGTCTCTTTCCTTATATGTTTAATCGTAGATCTTCTTTCCAAACCCTGTTGGATGGACTTTGATCTTGACGTGGCAAGTGTATATGATGTGTAGAATGATGTCAGCTGATGGCTTGATGACTCAATCGTTCTGGTTCATCGCTGTAGACATCGATCTGGTCGCTGTCTGTTACAGCAGATCGATTCTTCTTTGACATAAAGCATTGACTTTCATCATATTCTAGTTTGAGAATGACTTCTATAGGAACATCTCCTTTACATTTTAAGTCATCTCCTAATCTGTTTCATAACACAAATCGCTTTATCCATAGTGATCTGGTTTTACATGAAGAACAGATTATGTTCTAAGCGAAGTGTGTTTCGAGATACCATCATCAACACTAAAATCTTTAGGGTTCCCAACAAAACAAATAAAAGTCAGAAGCAGAAGACATCTACCAAAACATCCTCAAACAATGAGAAGACGATTGATTGGGATAACATTGAGAGAAATTATCCTTCTGTCTACAAAGTTATTACCAGAACAGATGATATTGGAAGAAGGATTACATGCTATATATGTGTTCCTAACACCAAGTTAATATAGATCCCCAAGGGAACATTTGCTACTAACCATGCACACACTTGTTTAAAGGGTAGCTAAAATTTATTTATTGCAAGATCGAAGAATTGCAAGAAGAAGTAGAGTAGCAAAGGGAACAATCTGGATTATTGATAGTGGATGTTCAAAACACATGACATGTGATAAGAACGCTCTATCAGACTATGTGGAAAAAGAAGGACCACATGTAACATTTGGATGTAACTCAAAAGGCTACACTAGAGGCTATGGTAATATAACAATTGGCAAGACCACAATCACAAATGTATCATTTGTTGAGGGTCTTAGTCATAATCTGTTCTCAGTTAACCAATTTTATGCTAATGGAATCCAGATCATTTTTGATGCTAATAACTGTTTTGTACAGTGGAATAACCAGATTGAGACATGTCTAGTCACTAAAACAATATCAGAAACAAGTTGGTTATGGCATAAGCGACTAAGGCATCTCAATTTCAAGTCAATCAATAAAATTGTAAGAGAGAAACTAGTCAAAGGATTACCAGATCAAGTATATGACAAGAATCACATCTGTGAAGCATGTCAAGCTGGGAAGCAAACCAAATCATCATTTTCCAACAAAGCAGTTCAGTCATCCACCAGAATCTTAGAGTTACTTTATTTAGACTTATTTAGTCCAGTCAAGCCATTAAGTATAAATTATAGGAAATACGCTCTGGTCATCATTGATGATTATTCAAGATTTACATGGGTAATCTTCTTACACATGAAGAAAGAAACATTGGAAAAGTTGCCAAATTTTCTCAACAAAATCACCAAGCAAAAGGAAACTTCTGTTGCAACCATCAGAACAAATCGCGGAAAAGAATTTCTAAACCAGAAGATTGAAGATTACTGCAACCAGATGGGAATCACACATGAAACATCTGCAGCAAGAACACCTCAACAGAATGGAGTGGTTGAAAGAAGGAACAGATCGTTGAAGGAAGCAGCTCGCCATGCTTAATGCAACTAGATTACCGAAGAAATTCTGGGCAGAAGCCATCTATATGGCTTGTTATACACAAAACAGATCGGTGATTACCCTTAGACATGGGAAGACACCATATGAAGTCTGGAACCACAGAAAGCACAGGATACAATACTTCCATACTTTTGGTTGTTTGTGTTACATTCATAATAATGAGAAATCTCAATTGAAAACCTATGTTAGTAAAGCTGACCCTGATATATCTTACGATATCAGACTAAATGTTGGTGAATCCCAAAACCTGTGCTACGTCATTCATACCATCGAAGGAAGAGAATCAATCAAGATAAGAAGAAGGAAAGTAGTATTTGTCAAACGATCTGCTTACCATATTTAGAAGATTCTGTCAACCTTTTCAAAAGGCAAGAGGAGTTAGAGATTCAATATCCTTGATTGGTAAATCACATTTACTTCGAACCAATCAAACACAACGTGTTGGGAACCCTAAAGTATTTTGGTTTTGATGATGATCTCTCGAAACACACTTAGTCCTCTTTAGAGCTAAACTGTTCTACGTGTCAACAGATCACTACATGTAAAGTGAAATCTGATAGAGAACAGATTAGGAGATGACTTAGCATGTAAAGGAATTATTCCTATAGAAGTCATTTCTATAATAGTATAGGATGAAGGCCAAGATTTCTTGCCAAGAAGAAATCGATCTGCTGTGACAGACAGCAACCAGATCACCGACCAGAACGATGACCACAGCGAAGCACCAGATCGATAGAGTCATCGAACCACCAGATGACATCATCCTACACATCATATCCTCTTGCTACGTCAAGATTAAAGTCCATCCAATAGGGTTTGGAAAGAGAATCTACGATTAACACAAGGAAGGAAAGTAATTGTTAGCGATCTGCTTTCCATACTTCGATAATTGGGTCAACATTTTTACAAGGCAAGAATAGATATGATGGATATCATTGATTGGCAATCTACAATCAATCTCACGCCAATCAACAACGGCTAGAATTTTAAATTCAAAGCCTATATATTTGGAGTTTAAAGTCTGGAGAAGATAGAGGCTACATCAATAATATACTCTCAAGAAATCAATCTCTGAACCAGACTAAGAGCTTCAAACAACTAGTGATTCTACATCACACCAACCCAACCTCGATTTAAGTCTGTCTTATCGAGAGAAAGGAGATCACCCTGCTAGCTAGTAGTTTTCTAGTGGTAACGTAGAGGTAATCTGTTGTAAAGGGACACGACCCTTATTTCGTGCATAAGTATCTTTCTAGCTTTGATTGATGCTTGTGACTCGTTCTCCACGAGTATAAAGAAGAAGAGTATCCTAGTAGTGGATAATCTGGTCTAGTTTTGATCAGATCGTGGACATAGGGATTTTCCGAACCACGTTAAACAACTGTGTCATTTATCTTTCTGCATATTTATCTTCAGTTGTTTATTATACTAACTCTCTACACTTTTCATATAGACTGCATCTTAATCAATCTGCTTTAACGATCTGTTTAACCCTTAAGGTTTTCAATAAAAGAGCACTCACTAAATCCACTATTTTTCCGCACACACAATACTTAGAAAGTAATAAGATCACTCTTATTATTGTCTAAGCATTAACACTAGAGAGCAATCTGTTTGGACTGATCTGGCATCGATCTGCTGATCAATCTGGTCAGACACCTGCCGAGCAATTTCTTGTTTTAAGAATAGCACGAACTCTCTAATAAATAACCAAGTAAACTGAAAAGTTTGTATTTGGTGTATTCCCCCCCCCCCCCATACACCAAACCTTTCCCTTTCGGGACCAACACAACGGTTAGAATTTCAAATTCTACACCTATAAAAGCTCGGAACAAAGACTGGCAGATAGGGAAGGACACATAAGATAATCATCTACGATCAACGAGCTGTTACTCTACCCAGAAATCATCTCATTTATCGAAGTATCTACTAGAGAAGATTTCTACTCACCAGATCGTGTTCTGAGCCGTTCGTGATCGAAATCACACCTCAATTCAAGTCTGTCTTATCGAGAAAGAAGGAATGAGATCTTCGCTAGCTAGTAGTTTTCTAGTGGATTAACATGAAGAGATCAAGTTACAGTAGTTTTCTGTAAGTTGTAAAGGGACACGAACCTAATTCGTGCATAAGTTTCAACCAGGTTGTGTTCGAAACTTGTGGCTCGTACTCAACGAGTATAAACAAAAAGAGTATTCTAGTAGTGGATATCTAATCCAGTTTGGATTAGACTGTGGACGTAGGGGGTTTCCCGAACCACGTAAAAACAACTGTGCTATCTACTTTCTGCATTCTTTATTCCAGTTGTTTTATTCACTAACATTCACTCTTATTCAAAACTGCATTCTTAATCAATCTGCTAAATACTTGGTTATGTTTTTTGTAAAGGTTTTCTAAACAAAGAGCACCGACTAAGTCCACCATTATTCCGCACACAACGCTCTGCTAGAGAATAAGATCACTCTTGATCTCTGCTTAGTGTTATTCACTCAAGAGATTCTGCCTGGACAGAACGAGATGGATCTGGTTATCGATCTAGTCTGTCACAAATAGCAATTTGTTTTTTTTGAGAAAGCTTAAATCTCTCTAAATATTAGTCAAGTAAACTGAAAAGTTTGTATTTGGTGTCTTCCCCCCCCCCCCCCCATACACCAAACCTGGCTCTTTCTGGACCAACATATACACTGATTGACATCTTTCCATCTTTGATCTCTGATTAATTTCCCTTCCTTCTTCGAAGATCCTGGTGATGTGGCATAAGGATGAGATTCTCTCTAAGTACATCGGGTGTCACATTGTATACCCAAATGACTTTTGAGAATAACAAATGACTATGCAAACTTCAGGTGACTCATTGTATACCCGAAAATCATATAATCTTTATCTTAGCGATCTGTATGAGACAGGTTCACTCTTTAAGCTGGGCAGGTCAGGTTCACATCCTGCGAGGTGATCTGGTCCAAATTTGCTCCTTAATTTGATAAGAACAGCTGGGTGTAGAACATGTTTGGTTTAGGTTGAGTGACCTTATCAGGTTGTCTGCTTGCATTAGGTTCGCTGGTAAGCTCCGTAGATAGGTTGGTTTTCTATAGGTAGACTTTATAACTTAGTCTTTTATTTACAGCATACCAACGCTAGAAAAAATGAAATCAGGCTTGCTCCCTATCAGGTTCACTTTTAAATTAAGTGATCTCCCTGTAAAAATAAATATAAGTTTTGTTTCGAAAGAACAACATCAAAACAAAATATTATGAGGGTTCCCAACAAAGAAGATAGAGTACACTCAACGATTTCCTTTGGGTTCCAAACTCCATATGGGGAAGGAGTGTTGTTCTATGTGAGGCATCGATCATTTACATGGACCCACTTTTCATTCTATTTGTGGGAATTTGATGATCTATAAATCGTCCCTAATGAACGATTGACTCATCTTTGAGCATGAAGAATCGCTTCGTGCCGACCTATTACCAATGCACTTTCCGACCTCATATGAGAATGGAAAACTAGAGCATTTTCTGCATCGGTGGATGAGGAATCGCGAACATAATAATTTCTGCTTGACCATATTTCAAAAAAAGATACTTTCGAGAAATGACGAGCAAGACTGAAGTGACTATACATACAAATCTATTTATGGATCTATATGCTTTGATTGGAACTGGTGGCTTGTATACCGCCATAATGAAACTTCCTTTTATTTTTTTTTATTCAGATCGAATTTATGTTGGCTTCGTTGGGAGGCTGGCATAGTTTGTTACGTCAGCTCCAAAAGGAGTTGTTGCCTTGGAATAGATAAAGTTATGTGGAGTTCATAATTGCAGAAAAGAAGTAAATGTAGTGGTTGCGGCGCGTTGAGGCACTTCTTCGATGGTCCCCGTACGCCTGGCCTTCTGCCAACTCTGAAAAATGAATGGGCCGACACTACTAACCAAGCCCGGTTCTCTCCGATAGGTGCTGGAAGCTTGCTTCCAAGCCACTGCACTAGATGGGCGTGTAGTCGTAGTAGTCAGTCCTTACTAAAAACTAGTATAACTGCTATAAGTAGAGGGAATGGATGAATTCCAATATTTGACCTTGAGTCCTCCATTCCATTAGGGAGTCGCTAAAAGGATCAAACGGGGATCGGCCACGAAGGGAGATCGTGTAAGAAGTCACTATGAAATGGTAGAAGTCCTGCCAATGACCTTAGTCTATTGATCCCCGAGGCTGGGGCGCAGAGTCCATGTCCTATACATGGGAATCTCTAGCTGCAGTTCACTCAGTAAATCATTCGTTGAAGCAACGACTTACTCATAAGCACCTCGGCCATCAAGACCTGGAGGCATAGACAGTGGTGGCTTATCGAACAACTTATCACTCTTAAGCTAAGATGAAACCAAGGCTAGTCCTCTTTTTGTGTTTAGAACGAGGCACCATTTTTTTATTCTATCGTCAGTGGACTTTTTCACTAAAAATGGGAAATTCTAGTACAGAGATGAACTCGATCGCAGAAATCAATATAAATGGAGGACTCACCAATTCGATTGAAGTTTCATTTAGGGCAAAAGATCTCTGAAGTAGTAGGTAAAAGCCCAAACCTCAACCATCCTTGATGTCGGAAGCTCCATTACTGTTGCGCCAAGCTATTGAGTACTGAACTTGCTTCTATATGAATACCTCTGCTTATTTCTATAAATAAAAAACCCGAAACACTTTTCTAAGGTTAAGGTCACATGAGGCCAACTCAATCGATCACAAAAATAGGTCAAATCGATGACAATGCTTCACTCGGAAAGCATGCACAGGTGTGAAGGAACTTTGAATTAACTTAACTTCATCTAAGAGAACTCGAATTTGCGAACTTGGGATCACTTTCACAACAATGCTTGGATCGAAATTTGAACTTGTCAGCTCTGCTTGGGCCGTGTCTTCTATCGTTAGGTCGTTCGTTTAGTTCTTCTTTCACTTTCTGAAGAGTCTTCATCCACAGATTGTTCTCTTGGTTGTCAATCCTTTCTTTTATATGAAATAGTAGACGCTCGTTTGAAAAGCGAACCTCCAAAAGGACCTCTTCTTAGTGATTTATGTCAAAAAGACGGGGTTTGGTGACTTTCAAGTCCTTTCTGCTTTACAGAGTTTCAAGCATTTCGTAGGACCAAGAGCCTTTCCAAAGTGAGTAGACTAATAAATCCAACCTTCCTTTAGCAGGGGTTGCTGCTTGACCTTGATCTAGCAGAGTGAGAATCTTGTTATTCACACCTGAAGACGATAACTGAGAACTACTTGATGGCATAACAACTAGGTGCCCCGAAAGGGTCTTCCACGTCTTCTTCATCAAGAGCTGCTTCTGGACAGATACAACTGACTGTCACAGAGGTTGACGGGCGTTGCTCAGTTTTTTCTTAGTATTTTTATTTAAAGGGAAGATCAGTACACTACTGAATAGCCCTGGTATTCCTACCCTTCATCAATCAATTCTCCAACTAGAGAAGAAAAGCGGAAAAAACAGTATCGATATCGAGGAATCAACAGTTACGAAAGCTCTCTATCCAAAGCCTGAAGCCGTAACTCATAGCTACATGAACTCAACATCAGCAAATACGAGCTTTTGAGCCAAGTGTTGATGCCCTGAGATGCCTACTATCGTGAAGAATTCAGAACTAGGGGGTTCATATTCCGATTTAGGAAGAAAACAAGCAACTTCAAGGAAAAGATCTGACAAAGTTACACCTTTGAGAAAGGACCAAGAAAGACTGCTCTTGAGCTTGAAGCCTCTACTCTTTCGACAAAGCAACAAGATATACATTTATGAAAACAAAAGAGAGACTTTTAAGAACACTTTGAAGGTACCTCTAATGCTATCTATCGTCAGGAAGGTGCATACGCTGTAACCCCATTTTCCTCCAAGAAAACCTAGAAACTCCCTCTGTAATCCATGAAACCTCATTCCTCAACTATTCCAGACCAATCCCTAGAGATTAGCTTGGTACTTTCGCATGATCGATACAAGCATCCAGTAGAGTTAGAGTGGAAGACCTATCTGATAAAGTAAAGTGCAGTTAGTTTTGCTTTATCCAAATAGTTTGGCAGGAGCAACTCCCTAACCGCATAGAGGTTTCTTATGGCATCGAGTGATATCTGCCTTAAGATTGTTGTGTGTGGTTAAAAGTCGTACTTAAATATGAGGGTCTATGATCCCAAGCGATGATGCAGGGATCTGCTAACCAATGCAACCGGTAGGGGTTTTGTAGAAGGATAGGTTACCATCTTCCTTAAGTCTTTCGTTTGTCTTACAGGTATCTTAGTGCGTTAAGTTTTGGTTGGTAAGGTCCTACCGTATTAATCAGTGGCAGTTGCTTAAGTTTATATTCTAAGAGAAGGGAGGGCTTTCGAGCAATCAGTTAAGCTCTTTCCGTATTAGGTAATGGTTAATCGATCTCTCTATTAAATAGATCTCTTCTTTACTTTGTAACTGTACTACCTCCTAAAGTACATCTTAATTCCCAAAAGGGTACATATGTATAAATGTGAGGGTATTTGTTTTAAAGGCTGAGGGTCTTCTGCCAGGATAGCTACTAAGCTAGTGTTTGCCAGCCCTGGGCATGTACTATTAACCCTTTTTTGGTAAGATAGGCCCTTACATTGCATAAGTTGAGTTCAATAAAATCAGGAAAGACTGCCTGCATAACACTGTCCTTTTCTTTTACTAGGCAAGGGCCTAAATGATCAAGCAACTCATTAGTACTTTCAACTGGACAAGTAGTAATGTACTTTTTCGAATATCTTAGGTAAAAGAGAGAAGCGAAGTTGGTTCTCGAGCCTAGGAAGGAAGATTTAGCCTAGCTCGATCGATAGGGAGATGAAGTGAAACTATCTCTATGAAAATATAGTCAACTTTATCTTAGCACAAGCGCTAAGCGATCATAAGACCTTCGTGATTTCGTATGAAACTGGTGACTAAACCTTTTCCTTTTGCCTTTGCTACCGACGGGGTTTTCCCTTCTAAAGAATTTCATCCTTAAGATGGATAGCCTTTATCAAGCCAAAATGCCTTTGGAATCGGTTGTTCCACTATATACAGAGAGGCATGGTACGAAAGGACTTCGCCCAAAAGTAAGGGAAATACCAGGAGGCAAGGGATTGATGCTTTCAATATTAAAGGGATCTGTGTCACTATGCTTAACATATGTGAATTGATGAAAGTTCATTTTCTCAAATCCGAAGCGAATTCTAAACCAGCGTGACGTTTCTGGTCAAAAGTCCATTTTGTATTATAGATCTTTAATTTTGATCGTGCAAAAAGGCTATGCCGGTGTCTTCACTCCTCACTGTGCTACCATTAAGCCAAGAAGCTTCAGTGGAGCATCAACAAACAAAAAAGGAATGACTTCTTGGGAAGGAGGCTATGATGTTGGACTACGCATAGTGTATGTAATACAGATTTGAATTCGATCATCTCACTCTATCAGAATGGCAGATAACATAGTAGCTCTCTCCCATGCTCCTTAGCCCGTGAGTTTACAAGTTACTTTCCAAGGGTAAGACCCCACTCCTGTGTGCATCAAGTCGTATGACGATCCCGTGATGGACAGTAACCAAAGGTGAAGTCAACTTTCTTTTTGATTGAGAAGATGAAGGTTTCATTTTCATTTATCGATTGATATAGATTGCAATTTCGTTAAGTGGAGATCCATTTGAATTCAAGGAGGCAAAGAATAATTTAGATCCCGAAAAACTCCTAACTCTGAAGCCACATAAAATGGCATTATCCAGTAAGTAAAACATCCTTGAACCCTGGAGTGAGCATTGGCTTTGTTGGAGATGCATTATAATTAACCTTGCTTTCATCCTTCTCGCCACCTTCTCATCTCACTACTATTCAGACTAGCGCATGCCACTTCAACAAGTCTTCCATCCAGGCTTACGACTCAGTGGAGGAAGACCTAAAAAAGTATGATCAAGATTCTCCCCGCTCTCTTCTTCTTCCTGGCTTTCTAAGTGAAGAATGCGCTATCAGTACATGAATACATGTGGGTTTGACCAATTGAATCAACAAACTTATTTTTGGAAGTACAAATTTAGCAACAAAGAGACTCTTTGAGCTGCTATGCTCCTTGCTTTCAACAAACAACTAGAACACAAGGTCTTCTATATAGAAGAATGCTAGAGTTCTGCAAGCAGCTATTTCCTTAAAATGAAGTAGTCCCAAATGACCGCCACTACACCCGCTCTGCCCCCATTACCAAACTCAGGAACGAGGCCTGCCTTTGTCCGATTCATCGACTGATCTTCTCTAGGGGAAAGCCCGGCCCAACTATACTCCTGCTATTGCAAGCGACTTAATAATCCTACGACCGGCCTTTGACATTGGTCTTTCTTCTAGGATTGGTTTATCTGAATAATTATTAAGGGAAAGCAGCGAAACCCTGCTCTCATCGCTTCGACTTTAACAATACTCCAAGCCTCCACAATTTCAGAATCGCCCTGATGAATGGTTTGTTCCCCCCGGTCGGAATAGGTGGATTAATTCCTTCCCTTAGAACCGTACTTGAGAGTTTCCTACCTCATATGGCACATCAATTCTTTTCTTGTCCCGTTTCATATCTAACGAATGGGACTTCTCCCGGATCTACGCCATTTTTTGGGTTAACCAAAGAGGTTCATTACATGAGTTTTAAACTGAAATTTGGGGATTCAATTTGGAGTATACGTATAGTAGGCCTCCTTCGCCACGATATTAGTGGTTTAGCCCTTCGCCCTCCTATGGTATTGGCTCGGCTTCGTCCTAAACGCTACTGCTTCCGCCTCTCTAGGCATGAGCGATACCTCGTGAGTGGTATATGGATATCTCAATGTAGTGGTCGGCCTTTTAGAAAGATACTAAGAGAGTTGTTGGTCTTGAAAGAAAATGGTTTGGTAGTATGGTGGATTTAATTTGTTGCTCTTTATTAGAAAACCTTTTTAAAACACTTAACCAAATATATTAAGGATTGATTAAATCAATGCTAGTGTCGGGTTAGTGAATAAACAACTGAAAATAAATACGTAAGGTAAAGAACACAGTCGTTTTACGTGGTTCGGGCTAGCGAAGTTCCACGGTCCAATCAAAAACTAGATTGGTTATCCACTACTAGGATACTCTCTTCTTTATACTCGCTGGGAATGAGCCACAAGTTCCACTCAAATCTAGAATGAATCTTATGCACGAATAGGGTCATGTCCCTTACAAATTGCAAATAAATTAGCTACAAAATACCTCACGTTAATCCACTAGAAGACTACTAGCTAGCAAAGATATCTTCCTCCTTCTTCTTGATAAGATAGACTTGAATCGAGGTTGGTGTGATTTTGATCATGAACAGCTTGAATACGATCTGGGTTTGTGAAATCTCCTCGTTGAATGCTTTAATGGTAGAGTAGATTTCTTGGCAAAGTTTCAGCTTGTAAGTTTGTGCGTAAGATTGTTAGTGCTCCTCCAAATTTTTTTCGAAGCTTTTATAGGTCCATAATTCAAAATTCTGGCCGTTGAGATTGATTGACGTGTAATAAATGTTAATTACCAATCAAAGATATGAATCCCTAATTTGATCTTCTTGCCTTGTAGGAATGGTTGACTGAATCTGGTTATGGAAAGCAGATATCTGATTGATTTCTTTCCTTCTCTTGAGCTTTGATTGATTCACCTTCCTTCTTGATCGATGATTGGTTATCTTCCTTCTACTTAAAAGATCTGGTGACTAGGCATAAAGGATGGGATTCTCTCTATGTTCATAAGGTGACGCATTGTATACCAAATGACTTAGAGAAATATCAGATGACTATGTGAAATACCAGATGACATATTGTATATCTGGATGTCTACCAAGTTTATCTCAATGATCTCTAACGAACACGTTCAGTCCTCCTAGCTGATCTGGTCAACCAGGTCAGGTTCACTGCCAGCGAGTTGATCTAGTCCAAAACTGCTCCAATAGATGATGTCAACAGCTGGGTGAAACCAGGCTTGGTCCAGATCGAGTGACCTTCATCAGGTGGTCTGCTAACTAACCAGATGACTTTCTATAGGACATAATACTTAAGGTATTTGAGTCCTTTACATTTTTAGTCAGCAGCTAACCTGGTCTAAGGAAAACAAACTTGCTCTCTATGAGGTTCACTTCTAACATAGTGATCTTCCTGTTATATTTTCAGCAGGCTGGGTCTAACAAGCAAGACATAAAATAAATCTAAGTGTGTTTCGAAAGAACATCATCAAAACTAAATTTTGTGAAGGTTTCCCAACAATTTCCCCCTTTTTGATGATGTCGAAACCATACTTTACAAAATAACACTAAGTAAAGCAATAAGAATTATCTGGTTTAAACTACCAGAAGGGTTAATTTTCGTAGGTTCTTTCAAGAAATATCTATTGAGAATGAATCCTTGCTTGAGTAGTTCCCATTCATTCTGTTCTTCATCTGCTTTAAATGATGTTTTCTTCATTTTCTGTGTAGATCGAGCTAGTGGCTGAGTTGGTGAAGACTGTTTTGCTCTGGGTGGAGAGAAGGGTGTTTGATAGGCCTTCTCTCTCTCTGCTTGTTCAACCTCTCTCCGCTCCCTCAATGCTTTCTGAATATGGGATCACAGGCTTGATCTGGGCTAACTCCTAGCAAAAGCAATTCAACTAATTGAGCACTTTCATCTTCAATCACAGGCTTCTTGCCTTTGTCTAGTTGTTGTTCTGGTTGAGTAGCTGGAGCTGAATCTGGTCTGGGTGGAGTGGTTTGACTCCTCTCTTGTTGCTTCTTTTGTGGCTCCTTGCCCTTGCCTCCCGCTCCATCCTTGTCTCCTCCTTTTCCTCTTTTATCAGATCTTCCTTCACCCTTTTCAACATCATCAAATAAGGATTTGATGAGTGTGTGAAGGGAGTCGATCTGTGCCTGCATCTTCTCTTGCTTCTTCTCTGCATTCTCTTTGTGGTTCAGCAAAAATGTGATGTCCTGGTTTGTCATGTTGAGTTTGTTTTCCAAGCGACTGTTCATAGTGCTCAACGTTTTATGGTATGTGCTCTGTAGTTGTTCCTTCTCTTCAAGTCTCTTATATTGATATTTTAGATCATCTGGTGTTTGGAATTCCAGATTTGTTAAAGCTTGTGGCAGGTTCTTCTCCACAAGATCTAGACATCGTTCCTTCTCAAAGGTGTCTAGCTGCAAGTGAAACTCTCTTGATGTAGACTTCGTGATCTCAGTTGTCAGAGATGTAGTGCGCTTCTTGACAGCTTCATCGATCAAGTCTCTCTCTTTTTCAGCAAGTTCAATTACCAGCTTGTGTATTCCATCTATCTTCTTATTACTCTCCAATCGCTGGTCTACCTTTTCTTTTGTTGTATCAGCAGCATCATGATCATCATCTACCTTCTTTGTTAGCTCCTTCACTGAGTCCCTTATCTTCCTCCTCAAGACTTTGACCATGTCATTGACATAGTCTTTCTTGTGCTGATTGAAGTCAGTCAAGACTTTTGTAGCCCTTTCTTGAATCTCATTGCAGGTAGCTGCAAGATGATCTTGTATTCTGAGGTTGATCAAATCATTTACCTGCTCATTTGTAAATGATTTGTGTTCTTTCTCCAATAGATCCTCCAGATCAATAAAAATGATATGCTTCTTCAATGTTGCAGCTGCACCAGGAGTGTATAGCTCGTCAGTGGGCTCTCCTCCTATCACCTGGCCAGCAGTCTCTTCTTCAACAAGATCAAGAATCACTGTCTTGACCTTCTTTTTCTTCTTCTGTTTCTCCTTCTCCTTATCACTCCCTCCAGCTACTTTCTTAGGCTGAGCAGGGGTTGGTCTGGTATGCAGATGGTTGTTCTGGTATGGTAGTGGATGGTGTTGCTTCTTCCTGTGTTGGTTGTGTTTGCTTAGGTTGATGTTGTTGTTCTGGTGCTGCTGATGTACTGGGCTGTTCTTGAAATTGTTGATCTGGTGCACCAGATGTACTGGGTTGTTCAGTATGTGCTTCGCTTTGTTCCTCCATGTTTACATCAGGTTGAGCAAATGACTCTTCCCTGGCTTGCTCTTCTGCCTCATCGTTGGTATCAGGGACAGATTCAAAGAAATCCATTCTATCTTTATAGAATTACTTCAAGTCCACATTCAGCTGTCTGGCTTCATGTTTAGAGATGGAGTATCTACTGGTGATATGCTTCTCTTAGCTCAACAACAATTGAAACGTCAAAAATGTTCAGAAGGGTGGTCTCTTCTATCTTGAACTCTGCAATTGTTTTTGACAGTAAGCACGCGAGTTGGTTAGATGCGTGGGACAGAGGGCTTGTAGTACCTGCTAGTGCAACTATGCAGTAGAAGGAAAGGAGCCTAAATCGACCACCTTCCTTCTATTTTTTCAAAGAAAAAAGCAGTACAAGGAAACTTTTATTTAAGTCGGATGAGACTAAGAAGCTACCGACCGTTCCAACGCGCCCCTTGACCTATCTTGATAAAAAAAAACCCTATCTATATCTAAAGGACAGTCTAGTTTAAACTGTCAAACAAATGATAGAATTGAAAATAATGAAAAATCACTACTAGGAATATGGGTGGAGTCTTGCTCAGTAAGTAAAGAGAGTTGTAGATTTGTATAAGAGGCGAGGAGCCTTTACTCTAAAATGACAACTGTCTCTTCTTGCTGCGAGGGCGTAGCACGAAACCAAATGCCCCCCGCCTGATCAAGTACCTATTACTTCGCCGGTAGGTCCACTTGGGTTATTAAGGGGCATTGTCCCTCAGTTCTTACCAACCTTTGGTGTGTAATCGACATCTTGCTAGCTATAACTTGGTCGAATAAGAATAATTGATTCCCTTTGCTGTCAAATTATAATTCATTCATGGTGCTCGGCCGGTGCTCCTTTCTCATCTCAAACAAGAACAACTCTGAACTTTAGGGAAGATAAGGGAAAACCACCTGAGCAAACCGACCGAAGGGACTTGACTTTTATCCGAACCGAAAGATAAGCCTATCACGAGCACGAGAATCAAAATCCTTGATCGACGAGGAGGAGCATCTCAAAGTATGGGGAAAATGATCAAGCGCTTTGAGAGCCGTGTGATGGGTCACTAATGTATTTTTGGTTTTGATGATGATCCTTCGAAACACACTTAGTTCTTTTTATTAAGCTGTTCTATATGTAAAGCAGATCACTACTTTTAAAGTGAATTCTGTTAAAGAACAGATTAGGAGATGACTTTACATGTAAAAGAGTCATTCCTATAGAAGTCATTTCTATATATAGTATAGGATGAAGGCCAAGATTTCACGCCAAAAAGGAATCGATCTGCTGTAACAGACAGTGACCAAATCACTGACCAGATCGTTGCTCACAGCTGAAGACCAGATCGATAGAGTCATCAAACCACCAGATGACATCATCCTACACATCATACCATCTTGCCACGTCAAAATTGAAGTCCATCCAACAGGGATTGGAAAGAGAATCTTCGGTTGACACATAGAAGGAAAGAAACCGTTGGCAATCTGATTTCCATAACTTGAAGATTGAGTCAACATTCTCTACATGGCAAGAACAGATATGATGGATATCATTGATTGACAATCAACAATCAATCTCATGCCAATCAACAAACGGCTAGAATTTTAAATTCAATGCCTACATATATTTGGAGCCATGGTCTGGAATATTTCACAACACGCACGCGAGCTATACTGTCTACATACTCTCAAGCAATCTGTAATCCAGACTAAGAGCTTCAAACTGTGATACTACATCACACCAACCCAACCTCGATTCAAGTCTGTCTTATCGAGAGAAAGGAGATCACCCTGCTAGCTAGTTGTTTTCTAGTGGTAACGTAGAGGTAATATGTTGTAAAGGGACACGACCCTTATTTCGTGCATAAGTATCTCTCTAGCATTGATTGATACTTGTGACTCGTTCTCCACGAGTATAAACAAGCAGAGTATCCTAGTATCCTAGCTAGGGATTTCCCGAACTACGTTAAACAACTATGTTCTTTATATTTCTGCATTTTACTTTCAGTTGTTTATTATTCTATCCATCTGCACTATCATATAATCTGCATCTCAATCAATCTGCTAATACAACTTGATTAATCCTTAAGGTTTTCTAAACAAGAGCACCCAATTAATCCACCATATTTCCGCACGCACAATACTTTGAAAATAATAAGATCACTCTTATTATTGTCAAAGTGTTCTCACTAGAGAGCAATCTGTCTGGACTAATCAGGTATTGATCTGAGTATCAATCTGGTTAGTCATCTGCCGAGCAATTTCTTAAATAAGAATAGCTTGAACTCTCTAATAATTTAACAAGTAAACTGAAAGTTTGTATTTGGTGTATTCCCCCCCCCCCCATACACCAAACCTTGCTCTTTCGGGACCAACAAGTGGTATCAGAGCAGTGGTTCATACGACCATTGTTTTGTTTCACAAGGTTAATACCTACGTGGTCAACTTGAATAGATCTAGGAAAACCTATTTTCATTCACGTGCATACTATCTGCTATGGAATCATCTGTTGTCAGGGCTTGTGAAGAATTCTCTATCCAAGGATATAGAGAATGGAGCTTCAGAATCAAAATGGCACTCAAAGCCCATCACTATCTGATGTGGAAAGTTATCGAAGATGGTCCACTACAGATCACTGAAGAAGTGACAGTAACCAATGCTACCGGTGTAACTACACAGATAGTTCCCAAAGACCCAAGAAAATACACAGCAGAAGAATGTCGTGAAGCCAATCTGGATGACTTTGCTAAATGGATTATATCTAGCACAGTCAAAGGGGTACATCTGGCCAAAATCCAAGATTTGGATACTGCTAAAGAGATGTGGGAAGCCCTAAGAGACTTGTGTCTAGGATTTGAAGTCATGATTGAGAACAAGTTGTCTCTAGCCTGCAACAAATATGATGAATTCAAGATGAAACCAGGCGAGACAATAGAACAAATGAAGATGAGATTCACTGGAATTCTCCTTGAAATATCTGCGTTCAATAAGAACAAATATACTCAAAGGAGAATAATATGAAAGTACTCAGAGCACTTCCACCTAGCTGGGAGATCTATGCTTCCATGCAACCTCTTCGTGCAGATTTCAATGATTTGTCTAAAGAAGCTTTATTTGATCACCTTGAAGGTCATGAATGTGACATTCAAAGAATACGAGGACCAGATCATCTGTCCAAAAAGGCAGAAAGCAGTTCTAAGAAGGACAAAGAAGTAGCCTTTAAAGCAAAGAGCAAACCAGATAAACCTTCTGAACCTTCACTACCAGATGAAGAGAAAGGCTATGACAAACTGTTAAAAGAGTTTGCAATGATAGCCAAACGTATGGACAAGATGGAGATCAGATCAAAGAAATATAGACGCTTCTATAAAGACAACAAAAACAAATTCTATAAGAAGCGTGACAATGATCGATCTGATAGCAAGGAAGAATCAAAACAGCAGACTGGTAAAATCTCTAAAACATCTAACTCTGCAGATTATACGTGCTTTGGTTGTGGCAGAATAGGTCACTTCATAGCTGACTGTCATGATCTATCCAAAAGCCAAAGAGAAGAGTTGAGAGCAAAGAGAGATCGAAAACTCAAACATGAACGAAAATCTATGTTAGTTGAACAAGAGTCAAGCAGCTCGAGTCATTTCTCAGATAGCTCATCAGAAAATGATGAAGCCTTCTTTGCTAATGATGAAGAAGGTTGGGATGAATGCTATGTGGGACTAGACAACGGTCTGGATGAAGTCGAGGTAAATTCATGCTATTCCAATTCCTCAAATGATATCAATCTGGAACAGGATAATGAAGATCAAACTGATTACTCTTGGGAAGAAGTAAATGAGATGTTCAAAATCTACTCGAGCATCAAGAGATTATTTAGAGAAGTTGTAGAAGAAAATGACAGATTGAAGAAATCTGAAGAGATTCTGAGCACAGCTAATACTCAATTCGTTGCTCACATAGCTGATCTGGAAGAACAGATCAAGGGAAAGAATAGTGAGATCCACTCTTTAAATTCAAAAGTTAAAGATCTCATTAATAGGAACAATGTTGCTGAAGAAAAGATCAAGAAAGACAAAGAAATGATTTACAAGAGTGATGAACGTGCCAAGTTGCTAATCAACCTGCAACAACAAGGCACATCTAGATTAGGATATCCAGGCCACTCAGAAAAGTCTTCTAGCACCATAAACTTTGTACCAGAAAGGAAACAAATACCAGATCAAGTGAAATACTTGAAAAACAAGAAAGGCCACCCCCAAAAGATGATCATGAAAGAGACTGGAAACAAGCAGTACTATCAAACTAAGAATCAACCAGCCTGTTACACAAAAACAGATCGTTCTCATAAAAATGTCAACAGGACATTGCCAAATAAAAATGGGAACCAAACAAAGTATGACAACAGAACACCGCCAATCAAGAAGAGTCATAAGAACGATGGAATAGAGAGATTCCATCCATCTGAAATTCACTCCTTATCTAATATTGATGATGAAGGGAATATCATTACCTATTATATTTCTGTTCCTAACCCAAAAATGTTCTGGATTCGAAAGGGAACATTTGCTAATAATCAAGCACCCAAACGTTGAAGGGTAGCTAAGTGTAATTAATTGCAGGATCAGAAAAGTGCGAGAAGAAGCAAGATAGCAAAATGAGCAATCTGGATCATAGATAGTGGCTGTTCAAAACACATGACATGTGATAAGAACCTACTATCAGATTACATAGAGAAGCCAGGACAACAAGATACCTTTGGATGCAACTCAAAAGGGTACACCAGAGGATATGGAAACATAAAAGTTGGCAAGACCACTATCACTAATGTTTCGTATGTAGAGGGTCTTAGCCACAACCTGTTTTCTGTAAGTCAATTCTGTGCTAACGGTAATCAGATCATTTTTGATACTAACAATTGTCTTGTGAAGAACAAGGAAGGAGATGAGATACTCCTTACCGGTAAACTGCAGGACATGTTATATATTGTTGACAAACCAGATCGAGACTTGTTTAGTTACTAAAACAGTATCAGAAACGAGCTGGTTATGGCACAAGAGATTGAGTCATCTAAACTTCAAGTCAATTAACAAGATTGCAAAAGAAAAACTAGTGGAAGGTCTACCAGACCAATCATATGATAAAGATCATATATGTGAAGCCTGTCAAGCTGGAAAGCAGACCAGATCATCATTTACAAGCAAAACAGCTCACTCAAACCTCTAAGCATAAATGGGAGAAAATACGCCTTAGTAATCATAGATGATTACTCAAGATTCACTTGGGTCATCTTTCTGTTCTAAGAAAGAGACTCTAGACAAACTCCCTGATTTTCTACACAAGATCACCAAACAGAAGGAGATGAGTATAACCTCTTATCAGAACAGATCGAGGAACAAAATTTCTCAACCAAAAGATTGAAGCATACTGCAACAAGATGGGGATCACTCATCAAACATCTGCTGCTCGAACTCCTCAACAGAATGGGGTTGTTGAAAGGAGAAACAGATCTCTAAAAGAAGCAGCTCGCACAATGCTTAAAGCAACCAATCTACCAAAGAAGTTCTGGGCAGAAGCTATTTATACAGCCTGCTATACTCAAAACATATCATCCATCACACTCAGACATGGAAAGACACCATATGAGATTTGGAACAACAGAAAGCCAAAGATTTCTTACTTTCGAACTTTTGGCTGTTTGTGTTACATACACAATAATGGGAAATCTCAATTGAAAATTTTTGATAGCAAAACTGACCCTGTAATATTTTTAGGATATTCTGATGTTAGTAAAACATATCGAGTCTACAATAAGAACTCTCATATTATGGAGGTAACACCTCATGTTGTTTTTGATGAGTCTATTGTTGAGTACATGTCACTAGATGAAAAACAGGCAGAAAACCAGATGACTACAAGAAGAATGAACGAACTACTTCTTGAAGATATCCTTATCTGGAATTCAAAAAGTGAAGATGAAGAGATTAACATTCCACCTATTGCTGAAGAAATCATACAGCAAGGGGGAACAACACAGCACAATCTGGATGAAAACAGATCACCAAGTAATGAAACACTCATTGCAGAAAATAATCAATCTGAAAATCCAAATCCAGAAGAAAATCCTAATGAGAACCCATTACAAACATCTTCTACATCACACCCTGAATTTGAGGAACCAACAAATCATCCTGAACCTGAGATATCAGACGAAGAGATGACCAGGAGAAGGAGATGGATACAAGATCATCCACCAGAACAGATTGTTGGGAACCCATCAGATCGTGTGAAAACCAGAAGGATGCATAGAGAAAGTGCATTGTTAAGCTGTTATCTCTCGCATTAAACCATCTGATGCTCATGAAGCACTACAAGATGCAGATTGGATAACAGCAATGCAAGAAGAACTCAATGAGTTCAAAAGGAATGAGGTCTGGTATCTCGTTGACAGACCCAAACACCAAGGTGTCATAGGTGTAAAATGGGTGTTCAAGAATAAACGGGATGAGAATGGAGAAGTAGTCAGAAACAAAGCCAGATTAGTAGCTAAAGGCTATAATCAACAAGAAGGCATTGATTTTGATGAAACATTTGCACCCGTAGCCAGACTAGAAGCAATAAGGCTATTCTTAGCATATGCTGCACACAAACGGTTCAAGGTATACCAGATGGATGTCAAAAGTGCCTTCCTAAATGGTATTCTTGAAGAAGAAGTATATGTGGAACAGCCACCTGGTTTTGAAGAAGCAGACCCAAACCAGAAAGTATACAGACTGGCAAAAGCAGTCTATGGTCTTAAACAATCACCTAGAGCTTGGTATGAGACATTATCAACATTTCTACTAGATTCTGGATTCAGAAGAGGATCTGTTGACAAGACTTTATTCATCATTAAAGTCAAAGAAAATATCCTCTTAGTATAGATCTATGTAGATGATATAATATTTGGATCTCAATACTCCTATTTATGTGACAAATTTGCTGAACTTATGAAAAATAAGTATCAAATGTCCATGATGGGGGAAATGAGCTTCTTTCTAGGTTTGCAGGTCAAGCAGGAACCAGATGGTATTTTCATTAACCAAACAAAATACATCAAAGATCTGCTAACCAAATTTGGGATGAAAGACAGCAAAACAGTTAAAATTCCAATGCAGACCAATGGGAAAATTGAACCTGATCCAGAAGGAAAACCAGCTAATATTACACAGTACAGAGGGATCATAGGATAACTATTATACCTAACTGCCAGTCGACCTGACATCACATTTGCAGTAGGTGTATGTGCAAGATATCAAGCAAACCCCAAAGAATCTCAAATGGAAGCAGCTAAAAAGATATTAAGATATCTTAAGGGAACAACCCATGTAGGATTATGGTACCCATGTGAAGACAACTTTGAGCTAACTGGATACACAGATTCAGACTATGCTGGATGCTAGCTAGACAGAAAGTCAACATCTGGTACATGTCAATTTTTAGGGAATAAACTGATCTCTTGGTTCTCAAAGAAACAGACATCTGTTACCACATCAACTTCAGAGGCAGAATATATGGCAGTTGGAAGTTGTTGTGCACAAATACTGTGGTTAAAACAACAGCTTAAAGATTATGAGATCGATGTCAAGGAAATACCCATCTTCTGTGACAGCTCAAGTGCTATAGCTATCACACAGAATCCTGTTTTGCATACTAGATGCAAACATGTAGATGTGAGACATCATTTTATAAGAGATCATGTTGAAAGAAAACATGTACAGATCGAGAAAATACACACTGAAGTCCAGAGAGCTGACATTCTCACCAAAGCATTACCAGAAGAAAGGTTCAGGATGCTTTGCAGTAAATTGGGACTACTAAACCTTGAAGATAGAACCAGATCAAACCAAGTTCTAAATCCCAACAGGGAACGTGAATCAGATCAATATAAACAAGATTGATAAAAACAGGCCATGTATAATTCCAACTGGGAATTGACACCAGATCATCAAAATAGAAGATTGATAATCAGATCGTTTAAATTCCAACCGGGAATTATTAGCAGATCATCACACAAGATTAATGTCCAAAACTTGAAAGTGGCATAAACAGATCGATAACAAAACAGCTCGAGAGATCGATGTGAACCAGATTACTTGATGCTCTGCTCAGAACCAGATCAATACACGCATTACAAATTGAAGAAGCCACCCTGCTCAAAATCTTCACTGCTTCTTCCATAGCCGAGCTGAGAGAGACTTACTAACCAGACATCCTTGGCATGTCTAAATTTGAAGCAAACGAACTGCAGATTGATCTTCGATCTGCATATGAAAAGGCAAACATGCTTGAATTTTACGAAAGCATTGAAGAAGGAGTTGAAGCAGAACACACTAATGCTCACCAACAGGGTGCAGCAACACAAGCTTTAGAACCAGATCAGCACATGGTTGATGCTGGAGACCAGACCATGACATCCCCTGCACAGGCTGAGAGGGAACCAGCTAAGATAAGTTCAATTCAAAGTGCAGTGGTTGATCAAGCACAAGTAGAACATAAACCAGCTGGACAGCGGGTAGGAGGTATACCAACAGATGACATATACACTCCAGCTGTCGCTGCAAAAATGGATGATTTTGTTGAAATGACAACCTTGG
>JAPKLX010000600.1:0-10925 GCA_026898415.1 Leonotis leonurus | reverse complement strand
TTTGTATTTGGTGTATTCCCCCCCCCCCCCCCCATACATCAAACCTTGCTCTTTCGGGACCAACAATAGCCTTTTCAATTATTTCCTTATAGATTTGGAGTTATCTTCCGCCTATAAATAGGCTTATTATGTATTGGACGAAGGCCGACTTTGATCATTATTCAATTTCGTGAGTTTTATTTCTCTCTTGAGAGTTTCGAGTTCCTCTTGGTTTTGCCAAGACGAGTTTATCATTCGGCTTATCAACGAGATTACCATCCCTCGTTGTGTGTCATTCATCTTCTCCGAGTTGCTGCATCAACTATCTCATTGGGATATAGGCATCCTATTGATCTATATCACTTCTAGGGTTAGATTCAGAGGTTTTGGGATATTCCATCGATTCAACTACTATTTTCAATCTACCATTTGCGTGTTTGATTATCCATACCATCGAGAATCGTATCATTTGGTATCAGAGCAAGTTCGTAATCCAGGATTCGTAATCCAGGTTTAACGTTTGTTATTCACGTCGTGGGTAGCAGTTAGGATTTCGCCTATAAATCCGCATCTATGATCTTTTCCTACCCACATTAAATTTGTTACCATATATTTCGTACGTTCCTTATTATTAGTGATTGGTTACAAAATCTTTCCATATATACCATACCTTTCCATAGGAAGATCATATTGACCCCTCTATACGCGCTTTGTCCATCTTTTTTGGCTAGGACTAACTGATTATAAACTTGTCATACAATTTATTTTTCATCGTTCGTGAGGTTTTCAGAATCCTCATTGAGGTTTAAAAAAATAAAATAAAATAAAAAGTATAAAAATTTTCGGAAATCAATTTCGTGCAAGTTAGTCCATCCTCATCCTTACCTTGTGTAGAGTCATTTGGGGTATTTTCTGCGTGCACTTTTTTCGAATTTTCGGTTGCAACCTGTATTACTTTTTTTTTTGGACTCCTGGGATAGTGTAGATCGTGTTGAGCAAATTTCTGCATAGCACGTTTCTTGGGTTTCAGTATCTGTGTAGTGTCCCGGGACATTCTTTGCTATCTGTTTGGGGCTGTTGGTGCGTTGTTGGTGAACTCAAGTGATAGATTGAGGGAATTTGGTTCATTGAGAGAGAATTTGATGGAAAAAGGCAAGAGAGGGTGAAATTATTAGAGTTCAGAAAAAAGCCATATTATTGAGTGATACACAAGTGCTGAGTGATTCATCTCGAGTGATATACGAGTTTGTGAGGTTGTGAGGTTTTTTCTTGTTTCTTTTATTCCTAACCCTTGTTCAACAGTTATGACTAAGAGGACGGAAACCAGTGGATCCAACCCAAGGGATGACTACAATAAAGAAGAAGAAGAGTTGACACCTCATAACAAATTCTTATTCAAGGCTTTGAAGGCTGAATTAGGGAAGCTCGTCACAAGGGAGATCGAAGGGGTACATGAACGCATCACTAGGGAGTTTGAGCAGAGAAGTCATAGAAACAACGATGATAGGCGTCGGCATGATCCTATTATATACCATTGAGGTGGAGGACGAAGAGGAGGAAGAGGTGGCGGACCTTTTCGTCGTGCCGATAGATATGACGAGCCTGAGACTGAATATGAGGACGATGACTTCATAGACGTAGGAGAGAGGCAACCAAGCGAGAGAGATCAAGAAGACAACAATTTGGGCAATATCAAGATGAATATACCCTCCTTTCAAGGAAAGAATCATCCAGAGTTGTATCTTTAGTGGGAGCGAAAGGTGGAGCTTATGTTCGAATGCCATAACTACTCTGAGCTGAAGAAGGTGAAGTTGGCAGCAATTGAGTTCTCAGATTATGCACTTGTTTGGTGGGATCAATTAGTGTCAAGTAGAAGAAGAAATAGAGAGCCCTCCATAGTGACTTGGGACGAGATGAGATCAGTAATGATGAAGCGTTTTGTGCCTCCACATTACTATCGTGAGCTGTACAACAAATTGCAGAATTTGAGGCAAGGCAGTCAGAGTGTAGATGAGTATTTCAAAGAGATGGAGGTAGCGATGATTTAAGCAAATGTAGAAGAAGACAGAGAAGCCACAATGGCGAGATTCTTAGTAGGCCTGAATTGGGAGATTCGAGATAGAGTGGAGCTGCAACATTTTGTGGAGCTGGATGATATGGTGCATATGGCCATAAAGGTAGAGAATCAGCTCAAGAGGAGGGGTAACAACAGTAGCAACCTGAGACAGAATCAGAGTAATTGGAGGCAACCTCAATCGGCCTCTAGTGGTTCTTCATCAAAAGGGAACCCATGGAAGAAGGAGGCGCCGCAGAAAGAAGAAAAGAAGTCATTTGTTAAGCCCAGAACATATGCCTCGAATTCAACAATTCAGAGTAATCCTGCGACTCGTAATCGTGACATAAAGTGCTTTACTTGTCAAAGGTTTGGGCATGTCTCTAGAGAGTGTCCGAACAAGAGGGTTATGATCATGAGAGATGATGGAGAAGTGGTGACGGATGATGAAGAAACTCCAGCATTGGAGGATCCTGATGATGAGGAAGAAGATGATGTTCAAGAAATCTTCCCACCAACCGGGCAACTTTTGGTTACTAGGAGGATTTTCAGTGCTCAAACTCAATCAAACGAGAGGGAGCAGCGAGAAAACATCTTTCACTCGAGATGTCATGTGCAAGAAAAAGTGTGTAGCGTCATCATTGATGGAGGAAGTTGCATGAATGTGGCAAGTGCAGCCATGGTGGAGAGATTGGGGCTGCCCGTCGTGAAGCATTCCAAACCATACCGTTTGCAGTGTCTGAATGATAGCGGCGTCATCAAAGTCACGAAGCAAGTTCAAGTCCCTATTCACATTGGGAAGTATGAGGATGAGGTGTTGTGTGATGTGATCCCAATGCAAGCGAGCCATGTCTTATTGGGACGTCCGTGGTAGTTTGATCGTCGTGTTACTCATGATGGCTTCACCAACCGATACACCTTTGAGTATAAGCAGAAGAAGGTGTCACTTGTGCCTCTCACTCCTTTGCAAGTTTATGAGGATCAAGTACAGATGGCCAAGGAGACGGAGAAGGTGAAGTCCAGTAAGGGGCAAATTGTGGAGAAGAAGGAGAATGGACTTATTCAGAAGTCCAATCTTGCAATGGATAGTGACTGGAAATGGGCAGCGAACGAGCATAAATCACTAATCGTGTTGTTGTACAAGGAGAACTTGATTATCACTAACGATCTCACTTCTCTACCCCCTTCCATTAGTTCTATTTTGTAGGAATTTGATGATGTTTTCCCCGCGGATACACCCCCTGGTTTACCGCCAATTCGAGGAATTGAACATCAGATTGATTTTGTGCCCGGAGTAACACTCCCGAATAGACCAGCATACAGAACCAATCCAGAGGAGACGAAGGAGTTGGAGAGGCAAATTGGCGAATTGCTGGCCAAAGGACACGTGAGGGAGAGTTTGAGTCCTTGCGCGGTACCTGTTCTACTTGTGCCTAAGAAGGATTCAGCTTGGAGGATGTGCTCTGATTGCTGAGCCATCAATAACATAACTGTACAGTATCGCCATCCTATCCCTCGCTTAGATGACATGTTAGATGAACTGCATGGTTTTTGCGTATTTTCTATGATAGACTTGAGAAGTGGATACCATCAGATTAAGATTCAGGAAGGCGATGAATGGAAAACTACTTTTAAGACAAAACTTGGTTTGTATGAGTGGTTAGTTATGCCATTTGGTTTGACTAATGCACCTAGTACGTTTATGCGTCTTATGAATCATGTTTTGTGTGCTTTCATTGGTAGATTTGTGGTTGTGTATTTTGATGATATCCTAGTGAAAAGTAAGAGTCATGATGAGCATGTTGAGCATTTGCGGGCTGTTTTAGAGGTTCTTCGTAAGGAACGGCTGTTTGCTAACCTTAAGAAGTGCGTATTTTGTACGGACAAACTTGTGTTCCTTGGTTTTGTTGTTGGTGCACAAGGTGTACAGGTTGATGAGGAGAAGATACAAGCTATCTAAGAGTGGCCAAGCCCAAAGAGTGTTGGCGAAGTTAGAAGTTTCCATGGACTTGCCAGCTTCTACATGCGATTTGTACCACATTTTAGCAGTATTGCGGCACCTTTAATGGAAATCATCAAAAAGAATGGAGAGTTCAAGTGGGGGAAGGCACAAGAAGAAGCATTTCAGCTTTTGAAGCACAAGCTGACCCACGCCCTAGTACTATCTCTTCCTAACTTTTCTAAGTCATTTGAGATTGAATGTGATGCTTCTGGTGTAACGTATTGGTGTAGTTTTTATGCAAGAGGGACGGCAAATGGCGTACTTCAGTGAGAAGCTGAACAGAGGAACATTGAGTTACCCAACGTATGATAAGGAGCTGTACTCATTGGTTAGGGCCTTAAAAAGGTGGCAACATTACTTGTGGACTAAGGAATTCGTCATTCACACCGATCATGAGTCCTTGAAGCATTTGAAGGGGCAGCACAAGCTGAACAAGAGACATGCTAGGTGGATGGAGTTTATTGAGACGATTCCCTATGTTATCAAGTACAAGCAAGGTAAAGAGAACGTGGTGGCTGATGCCCTTTCTCGGAGGTATGCCTTGATTTCTACCTTAGATGTTAAATTGATTGGATTTGAGTGCATTAAGAGTTTATATGAGCATGATGCCGATTTTGGTGAGATTTATAAAGCATGTGAGAAATCAGCTAGTTGCGAGTATTTTAGGCATGATGATGACTATCTTTTTAGGAAGAATAAATTGTGTGTTCCAAAGTGTTCTTTACGTGCTTGAATCTCATGGTGGGGGATTGATGGGACATTTCGGCATTGTTAAGACCTTAGCAGTTTTACGTGAGCATTTCTTTTGGCCTCATATGAAACGAGATGTAGAGAAAATTTGTGGGTGTTGTGTTACATGTAGGCAAGCTAAATCTCGAACTAGCTCGCATGGTTTGTATACTCCATTACCTATCTGTACAGCACCTTGGATTGATATTTCTATGGACTTCGTGTTAGGTTTGCCTAAGACTAAGCGTGGTAGGGATTCCATCTTTGTTGTTGTTGATAGATTTTCTAAGATGACGCATTTCATTCCATGTCATAAATCTAATGATGCATCTCATGTTGCCGATTTGTTCTCTAGAGAGATTGTTAGATTGCATGGCATGCCTAGGACTATTGTTTTTGATCGTAATGCTAAATTTTTGAGTTACTTTTTGGAAGACATTGTGGTGTAATTTAGGTACTAAACTTCTTTTTTCTACTACTTGTCATCCACAAACTGATGGTCAAACCGACGTAGTGAATAGGACTTTATCTACATTGCTTAGAGCTATCATCAAGAAGAACATTAAGTCTTGGGAAGAGTGTTTGTCTCATGTTGAGTTTGCTTATAATCGTTCTGTTCATTCTACTACTCAGTTTTCCCCATTTGAGATTGTGTATGGTTTTAACCCTCTGACTCCATTGGATTTATCTCCTTTACCTGAGCATGAGCATACTAACCTTGATGGAAAACAAAGGACTAATTTTGTTAGACAGATTCATTAGAAGGCAAGGATGAACATTGAGAGGCGCACGAAACAGTATGCCGAACAAGCCAACAAAGGGCGTTGCAAAGTGGTATTTGAACCCGGTGATTGGGAGTGGCTACATATGCGCAAGGAATGGTTTCTGGTGCAGCGGCGGTCCAAGCTACTTCCTCGAGGAGATGGGCCATTCCAAGTGTTGGAGCGCATCAATGACAATGCCTACAAATTGGACTTACCCGGTGAGTATAATGTTAGTGCTTCTTTCAATGTTACTGATTTGAGTCCATTTGATGTAGTTGACGACTTGGATTTGAGGACAAATCCTCTTCAAGAGGAGGGGAATGACGCAGCCCGTGCAACCCAAAGTTCATTAATTCCAGACTCTGTGTGTGTTCCTATTGGGCCAATCACAAGAGATCGAGCTAAGAAGTTCAAGGAGAGCTTAATGGACTTAATCCAAGAAGTATGGGAGCGAGAATTGTCCACGAAGCCCATTGGAGAGATTGGACCAAACAGCCCAAGAATAATGAATCTTATTGTGGCGAATGGGCTGGATCTCGAAGTTAACTATCTAGCATGGGCTTTGTTGCCTTATAGATAGGTTTTTTTTTAGTTATTTCCTTATAGATAACCTTTTCAGTTATTTCCTTATAGATTGGGAGTTATCTTCCGACTATAAATAGACTTATTATGTATTGGACGAAGGCAGACTTTGATCATTATTCAATTTCGTGAGTTTTATTTCTCTCTTGAGAGTTTCGAGTTCCTCTTGGTTTTCCCAAGACGAGTTTATCATTCGGCGTATCAACGAGATTACCATCCCTCGTTGTGTGTCATTCATCTTCCCCGAGTTGCTGCATCAACTATCTCTTTGGGATATAGGCATCATATTGATCTATATCACTTCTAGGGTTAGATTCAAAGGTGTTGGGATATTCCATCGATTCAAGTACTATTATCAATCTACCGTTTGCGTGTTTGATTCTCCATACCATCAAGAATCGTATCATCACCATTGCCTCTATTTATTATTATGGGAAATCACCGTATAAAGATCTCAATCTGAGATCTTATTTCGGTTCGATACATCCACCTACGAGACTCACTTTTGGCTTTCACCTCGGTAGTTGTATTTTGATAAATTTTCCCAAAAGAACATTCATTCATTTATTTCCTCCCCATCGACCACGACTACTAAAACGACGCAAAAAATCCATACCTGGAAAGGTAAAAGCCCCGGTCGGAGAAGAGTTGAGTCGATCAGGCTTGACGATTGGAAGAAGCAAAACGAAATCAGGATTTGGCCAAAAAAGATGCAAGGCTATGGATACCATGACCGATCACCATCGATAAAGATTCTTCTTTCTTAATATAAATCAATTCAAGTCAGCGGGGCCTTCAAGCATCTGAAATACGTCGGGGTTGTAAATGGCATAGCCTTCCTGATAAAAAATGACGACTCCTTCATAAAAACGAAGTTATTCTTGTTCTTTTTCCCAAAGAAGTCCCGCTCCGACGATCCGACGAGTCATTTACAACAAAGGACCATCTACGATGGGGGGAGCTAATACACAGAAAAAGAAGCTTAGATAAAAGAATACATTATCATATCGCTTTCTTTGTAGAAAGCTTGACTAGCAATTTGGCCGAAGCTAAAAAGATGTTGACCCACTTCATTTGCCAAGCGAATGATCTTCGCTTTGCGGGAACAACAAAAACCACCATCTCGCTCTTTCCTTTCTTCGGTGCTACCTTTTTTTTCCAAGGGATGGGGTGTATAATTATAATAACCTTTTTTTTAAAATGCCCGAGAATAACTCCTAGGTCACTGTTGGATTAAATGTTGGAACCTCATCATGGCTAAGGATAAGGTAATGGAATTGATAGATAAATTCATAGACCTAGGTAGGATATGAGAATTGATAAAAGGAATAGATATGGTGATAGAGATCATACTGAGAAACAGAAGAATTCCATATGGGTACAACTCTTATTTTAACGAAGAAAAAAAAAATGCTATCTTTGTTGTCTAATAGAACAAAAACTAATACCTTAATTGAATCAGTCAAGATCAAATATGTTTATCAAAGTGCTTCTCCAATTGCTCAAGACACCTCTTTTCACTGAGGACCAAAAAAAAACAAGATCAATTCGTTCCATTTTTAGTCAAATAGTTAAGAATATTCCATTAGTAAAGAAAAAGAGGGTTACGGGGATCCGTATATGTTGTTCAGGTCGATCAAAAGATGCAAAAATAGCTAGGACCCTTAGGTTCCTACCTGGTATGTGATTTATATCATTGTTTTCCAAAGTAGAGGATTTACTTCCTTACTCTGCAGGTTGACTGTCAAGAACTAGGGTGTTAGTCCCGAAAGAGTAAGGTTTGGTGTATAATACACAAAATACCAACTTTTTAGTTTACTTGACTAATTAACTTAGAGAGATTAAGCTTTCTCGAAGGAGATTGCTCAAGATGACAGACCAGATCGACAAAACAGGTTTGCTACCAGATCGTCTGGTGATCTATCCACTAAAAACTACTAGCTAGCGAAGATATCTTCCTCATTCCTCTCGATAAGAGACTTAAATCGAGTTTTGTGTGATTTTGATCACAAACGGCTCGAATAGGTTCTGGATAGTGAAATCTCCTCGTCGAATGCTTCGTTAATTGAGTAGACTTCTTGGCAGAGTATCAACTTTGTAAGTTTGCATGTAAGTCGTCAGTACTCTTCCAGATCTTGTTCGAAGCATTTATAGGTGTAGAATTTTGAATTCTAACCATTGAGCATGATTAGCGTGTAATAAATGTTAATTGCCAATCAAAGATATGAATCTCAGAATATATCCTCTTGCCTTGTAGAAGTGTTTGACTGAATCTTCGTTTTATGGAAAGAAGATAGATTGATTGATCTCATTCCTTTCTCGATCTCTGATTGATTGCCTTTCCTTCTTCGTGAGATCTGATGATGTGGCAATCGAGGTGGTATTCGCTCTAAGTGCATCCAGTATTAATTGTATACCAGATGACTAGATGATATGTGACAGGGCAGCTTCACTCTCTGATTCCTTCTTTGTGAGATCTGATGATGTGGCAAACGAGGTGAGATTCCCTCTAAGTGCATCCAGTATTAATTTGTATACCAGATGACTAGATGATCTGTGACGGGGCTGGTTCACTCTTTGATGCTGATCTGGTCAACCAGATATCGTGTGTCACATAATCCCTCTGCAACTTTCCATTATCATTACCTCGATTACACCTTCCAAGACCAGATAGTCTGTGTCACATGAATTTCAATAGTATTGCAATGGTGATCTGCATCTTCTGAATCAGCTACGTGATCTGGTTCAATGATATGCTGTCGATCTGGTTCTAGCATCCAAACTTAGCAGTCCTAGCTTTCCACATAGTATCTTGAATCTCTCTTCTGGTAAAGCCTTTATTAATATATCAGCTCGATGTACTTCTATATGTATCTTCTCGATCTATACATGTTTTCTCTCCACAGGATCTCTTATAAAATGATGTCTCACATCTACATGTTTGCATCTTGTATGTAAGATTGGATTTTGTGTAATGACAATTTCACTCGAGCTGTCACATAATATAGGCATCTCCTTCACATTGATCTCGTAGTCTTTGAGCTGCTGTTTAAGCCAAAGTATTTGTGCACAATAGCTTCCAGCGGCCATGTACTCTACTTCTATTGTTGATGTAGCAACAAATGTCTGCTTCTTTGAGAACTATGAGATCAAATTATTTCCAAGAAATTGACAGGTTCAAGAAGTTGAATTTTTGTCTAGCTTACATCCAGCATAATCTGAATCAGAGTAACTTGTTAGTTCAAATTTATCATCACATGGATACCATAGTCCTATGTGTGCTGTTCCTTTAAGATATCTTAATATCTTCTTGGCTGCCTCCATATGTGACTCCTTGGGGTTGGTCTGGTATCTAGCACATACTCCAACTGCAAAAGTAATGTTAGGTCGACTAGCAGTTAGATATAATAATGATCCAATGACACCCCTGTATTGTGTTATGTTTGCTGATTTGCCCTCTGGATCTGGAACTATCTTCCCATTGGTCTGCTTTGGAATCTTAACAGGTTTGTTGTCTTTAACTCCAAATTTGGTGATCAGATCCTGTATATACTTTGCTTGGTTTACAAATATACAATTTGGTAGTTGTTTAACCTGCAAACCTAGAAATAAATTCATTTCGGCCATCATGGACATTTGATACTTATTCTTCATAAGCTCTGCAAACTTATTACACATATAACTAGATTGAGATCCAATAATGATATCATCAACGTATATCTATACTAAAAGGATATGTTCTTTGACTTTTATGATGAATAATGTCTTGTCAACAGATCCTCTTCTGAATCCTGACTCCAGCAGAAAGGTTGATAGTTTTTCATACCAAGCTTTGGGAGCTTGTTTCAATCCATACACTGCTTTAGTAAATTTGTATACTTTCTGGTTTGAATTCTCTTCTTCAAATCCAGGTGGTTGCTCTACATAAACTTCTTCTTCCAGAATACCATTTAAGAAAGTACTCTTGACATCCATCTGGTATACTTTGAATCTTTTGTATGTTGCATATGCCAAGAACAATTTGATTGCTTCCAATCTGGAAACTGGTGCAAATATTTCATCGAAGTCTTTGCCTTCTTGTTGACCTTATCCTTTAGCAATTAATCAGACTTTGATGAGCCGGGATCCAGCAATGATGAATCAAACCCGGAATTGCAATTGAGAGGCCCAGTTACGAGATTGCGAGCAAAGAAGCTGCAAGGTTATTTTCAGTGCATTATCCGGAAGAAATTGGAAGATGAAGATTATGGAATTAAGCAGCCCAAATTGGTGAATTGGACCAGCGTCCAAGATTGAAGAATATCAAAGGAGTTTCGAACAAGACCTTTTGGTTCGAAAATTGGGCTTCCTTAGTGTTTGGTTCCTTTATGCTTGTTTTAATTTTAATTGGGCTCAGACTTTGTGTTTTGCTTTAAGCCCAATTGTTGGATTTTATATTTTTCGAATTTAGTGCCCTAATTATACTTATGGGCCTAGGTCAAAATCTGCAGTATTTAAGACTTTGAACAACTCTTTTGGACGGCAGACAATTTTGAATCAAAATTCGAGTGAATTATTTTGTCTCACGTTTTTCTTACGTTCTTGGTAGAGTTCTTGAGTTGGCTCTTTAGAACTTGAATTCATCTGTCTCGTTCGTGATATCCAGTAGTATCCGGGTTAGACAAGCCGCGAAGATCGATCCTGAGGCGCGTTTCGGATTCCAGTAGATCCGGGGTTCGTTTCGGTAAGTTCTTCATCCCCTTTTCTCCTGTTTCCAGCCTTCCCAACGGTCCCCCACCCATCACATACCATTTACTCAGCCTATACTTCCATTCCA
>JAPKLX010000111.1:983660-1027891 GCA_026898415.1 Leonotis leonurus | reverse complement strand
CCTCTCCGTAAATGTGCTTAGTGTAAAATGAAACTGATTTCTAAGATTGGAAAGTGTTTCTCTATGAGCTTCTGTGTGTTATATAGAATGGTTAAGGTATTGGAAACGTTTTGTGTATGTAGGGCACTTGAGTGTTAAACCTTAAAGTCTCCTGCCTATACCTATTAACCAAGACAGTATCCCTCCTTTTTCTTTGTTCTTGCAGGTGCAGGGGTGGGTGGATGGATGGATGGATGGATGGGGTAGGAAAGTGTAGGCTGCAGTTTTCTTTTTATAGACATCTCTGTATATGTACAGAGTTGCTTTTCCCCACATTTATTCAGAGTGTGAATGAGAGTTGTATTTGGCAGTTTTGCCTTCTTTTCTCTTGCCATCTTACTGTTCTCGTATATATATATATATGTATATAGGTTTGCAGGCCTATTATATTACTATGTTGTGCAGGTTGGTATTACTTCCTTTTCTTCTTTTGATAATTACCTAGTTTACAGACTACAGGCCTATTATTTGCTATAATATATGTATACTGCAGAATTTTTTTTCCAAATACTATATGGTACTTAAAGCAATTGCATGTAATAATATCAGTTTCGGTTATATTGCCTGCATCATACTGCTTTCTATATAAGAGATACTACATCTTAATTATATCTGGTATTTAAGATGCTATTGCATAATTGTATCCAAACTTTTATATGATATATATGTATATATATATCATTGTATAATCATCTCCTTAAACCTTAATATTTTCTTCGTAATTTGTTGAAGTAATATATCAATCATCTAATATAATAACTCACTAATACCTTCCATGAATCATCATTCTATCAATATCAAGAAATATTCATCTTTCTATAGTATATAAAATATACTACTACTTTGTAATACATTTTCTTGGTGAATAATTAGTATTCCATTAAGGTATTAATATCCTTAAAACCTTAGTCTTGAATTGTATAAGTTTTTAATTACTATATCGAACTAAAATCAATTATGCAACGCAATAATTAATTGGTTTCATCTTCTGAATAATCTTATTAATTCAAACTCACATAATATCTATTATTATTCCAATAATTATCATGTGCACGAATAATAGCTACTAATATCGATTAGCTAATCGATATATATTAAAACTTTTCTAACGAAATTTTCTTATTCCGATTTTCAATACATGATAACTACTAGTAGAATAGCGGGATATTACATTCTCCCCCTCTAAATAAAAATTTCATCCCGAAATTTGCTAATCTCTAGGGTATCATTTCTGAAAACTATTCCTTTCTTGGACCGTTTCTATTCCTTGCATTCTTTTATCACATTTATGCTCCGGAACGAATCCCGTCGAGCACCTTAACACATTTGTACTCCGGAACGAATCCCGTCGAGCACCTTAATCGATGAATATTATATCATAACTTAGTGTATCTCTCTAACTGAGAGAAGATATCACTCTAATCATTACTCTATTTCTTTCCAGAACTTTGACTCATAGTTCTGCATCATTGGGTTGCACATCCACTGAAGGATGGCCGTTCTCTGAGGTGACGGCATAAGCGTAACCTCACTTTCATCATAAGGAACCTCATTCTAAACTTTATTTTAAACTTTATCCCTTCTTCAAAATGGCATACGGTAACATGGAGACAACCCACGTTACCATATACATACCTAATGTTAGCACTTACTATATGTCCTCAGCATATAAAACCTCAAAATTTAGGTGACAATCCACTGAGTGGTTGACTTATGACAAATTTAGGTATGTCGGCAGTCCACTATAGTTATTGTGTGGACCAGCTCTTTTGATTTAGGTATAGCAGATCGCTGTGAGTCGAGCTGTTCTTCTACAAGTTAATTGGTTTGGTTCCCAATTAACATTTATAACTTCATATTGAAGACATCTTGATGGTTGATGAGAAATGAGGGACTGATCGTTTTTGATAAAACGATCTGTTGTTATTGGATAGCTAGCAGCTGGATATATATTAGCTCCAGTTGTTCCTCCTCTTGAAGTCTCGAAGTAGAATTCTTCTATCCTAGTCACATCATGATTATAAGGACATATAGTTAACTTATCCATTTGTTCCTTTTACATTGTAGTTGTTTCTACGCTAAGTCTAGAAAGATAGATTGTCATAAGTAAGTTTGAAACTTCAAACTTCTTTTACAATTGTGATCTGTAAGAAAAGAATTCTAGAGATAATGAAATAAAAAACCAAGACAAGTGAAGGTAGACAGCGAGATGTAAGTTTGAGAGACAGATCGTTATTTTCATTAAAGCGATATGTTCCAAACTTATAACTAACTATCTGTACAACATGATGAATACTTGTGATCTAGGTAGTCAATATGTCCATGAAAGCTTTGTAAGTTGTTCCTTTAAAGATGACATTGACTACATGGTTTTCTGAAATAAAATAACTAAGTATTGTTTCGAGTAACATCATCAAAACTTAAACAATTTCGTGGGGTTCCCAACATGGGGGAAAAGGGTGGCGAAGGTTAGAGAGTCGAACAAGCGCTCTAGAATCTGACTCGGCTCCTACTCCTCCAACCTCACAGCGGCGCGTGACTACGACAACGGCGTATTCCACATCCGGGACCCCACCGCCCGCGTCAACTTTCTCGAGCATGTCCTCGAGATGGTGTCGCTGCCTCACCTCTCGATATGCAAACATGTAATCCGAAGGGATTATGATATTTTTTTTTTTGATTAAATTTAGTTTCTTGATGAAGTAATTGATTGTTTAACTCTAGCATGAGTAATTATGGAAGTTGATTTGAATATTTACAGGAAAATGAATATATATATATATATATATATTCAAAAATATTATTTTCAAGAAAATGAATATTTAGATAATGTTTGTATTTAATAATTTTGAATATGATATATTCTTAAATGCTAAATTATTAATAATTAAATTGAAGGAAAAATATTAATAATTTAAAATACATGTCATAAGTCCCGATTTTGTGTAAAGTCAATTTTATGTCAAAATCGAATAAGTACTAAAGTTCATGTATTTTAAACAATGTTTTAAAATTCGTGTTAAAATTAATAAAAGTGAAAAGTTCATGTATTTTAAATAATTTAAAATACACATCATATTTCCACGTCAGATAAGTTGTGACATGTCAGTTTCGATTTTTGTATAAAGTCAACGTTATATCAAAAATTGAGTAAGTACTAAAGTTCATGTATTTTAAACAATATTTTAAATTCGTGTTAAAGTTAATAAAACGTGAAATGTTCATGCATTTTAAAATCATTATCCCTTTAACTAATCTTATGTCATTCTAATTATGACCTCATAATAATAACAACTAAATGTAGATTGATAATTTTTTTTTATTGATTAGTCCATATTTTGTTTAGCACTGCGTTTTATTGATAAAGGAAAATTTTTATATTTGAAGAATATTTTATTTATTGTGTAGAAAAAATGTGTTAATTTTAATTTTAAATTTGAAATATTTATTCTAAATATTTTAATATTATATAATAAATAGAGGATGAATTATAATATAATTAATATAATATAATATGTTAATTTGTAATATATATAAATTTTGAATATATAAATATTACAAATGTGGAGATGGTTAAATATATTATTTCAATTTAAATAAAAATATATCATTAATATATTAAATATATGAAATAATTAATTTAAACAATAAATTTAACAAAATAAATATGTCAAGTTTAATTTTAGTTAACAAATATAAAACTAATTATAATTAATTCCTTATTATATACTTCATCCGTCCTACTAAGCATGACACACTTTCTTTATTGAGATGTCCCACTAAACTTGGCACATTTTAAAAATAGTAAAGGTATCCCTTCCAAAAAGGTGTGGACCCTACCACCTTTATCACTCTTACACTACTTTATACTATCTTCTTAATAACCGTGCCGGAAAAAAAGATATCATGGTTAGTGGGATGGAGGGAATATTATTTAATGTGATGTAAATAAATTTATTAATTTTAAAGCATTTAAAATAAAATATTATTATAGCAATACGCATCGCAACGCGCACGGGTAAATCTAGTATAAAAATTATCACAATATGTTATATTGACGATCTTAGCACTATAGTGATAAAAATTGTTGCCACTAGAATATTTTTCCTGTAGTGGCTAAGAGTGGCTCGAGCCTATGATATGGAGCCGACCCTGCACTAGCCATATGAGTCTGCACAGAAAGATTGAAATGAAAAATATTTTCTAGTTTTTGGGGTGGGGTCTCAAGCTTACTATATGAACTAACACAACTAAATTATGTCAATATCTTAACTTGTTGGGTAAGCCTACCTTTCCTGGTAGGCACAAATTTATGTGCTCGCACTCACGTCACATAATGTTATATCAACATACAAATCATTATAATTTTTATTTTTAATAATTTTTTTTATTAAATAATTTTAAATTATATCCTAATCAAAAATCCTAATCGGAAAAGTGATAAGTAATAAAAAAAAATTCTTAAAGATTTAATATGTATCCTACATGATATGTCATATCGTTACGGACATATAAACTCCAGCCCCAAACAAATCCAAAATTTCACTTTAAATTTTGGACCACAACATCTTGCTACCGGCTGATTATTTTTGTCTCAACTTGTTACACTGCTCTAAATAATCAAATAATAATTAATTTGATCTAATTATTTAACCAACTAATTTTAATTGTTTGATAACAATTATAGCTTGAGGAATATACTGCATTGATTCAAATTGTTTATATAGGAAGTAGGAGTGAGCAAATTAGCATCGATTTTTTATTTTAACCAAAATCGAATTGGAATCGTCGTGTTTTTTGGTATTGAAAAATGATCTTTTAGATTTTGGTATTGAACCGGGCGGTTCACTACTCCATTAAATATTCGGGTATCGGTTCTAACCGAAATAAAAAAAACTGAATTTTTTTAACTCCAAATTTAATTTGTACTTTAATTTTATTTATTTTTAATTAAATATATTATTTTTTTTCCTTTCAAAGTTAAACTTATTCAATTAAATAAGTAATTATATCAATTTTTGGTACAGTTTAATTTCTTAAACATTTAAGTATTGTTTAACTTTATATGTTTATTAAAAAAATATTCTATTTGTTTGACGTACTTATTATATTTCTTTCATATTATGCATCCTTTTTTGTATGTCTTTAAATATAAATCTATTTGTTTATAAATATTCTAACTAGTTTTGATTTTATATCAGATATGGTATGTGACATTATATTTGTTAGTATTAGATTTAATCTATATATTTGTTGCGACATAAATTAAAAATTAATTTTCCTTTTTAATTACAAAAATATTTTATTTGATTTCTAAATTAAATTTATTTGGTTCAATATTTTATATATTGAAATATCAACATAACAGATCAGTGTAGTATCAACATATCAGCACATCAGATCATGATAAAATTGTACATGGCTCACAGATCAGTATAGTATCAACATATCAAAATATCATATCATGATAAAACTATACAGGACTCACAAATCAGTGTAGTATCAACATATCATAATATTATCATATCATATCTCAACCAACATAGGTCAAGATCAGTCAAGAGCATATCAAAACAACTCAGCCAAGAACAGATCAGTTTAGGCCAACTACGCCCAATCACATATTATAACCAACATAGGCCAACTACGCCAAAATAAATCGGGCAAATAGAAGATCTATTATACATGCCTCCTTACCAAACGGAAATGGAACAACCGAGGGAAACTAAATCCCAACCAAATCTGAGAACCATCTTCTCTTTTCCTCCGACCATTTATGATTCTCAGCACCTGTCTTCTTTAGGGTTTCTTGCATCACAGAATCAATGGAATAAGTTGGCTTAGGTCTACCAAGATATGAGCCAATGTCATCCAAAGAAGGTGTTTCCTCGACGATTGTATCAAATTCACCCAAAAAATAGGATGGTTCCATCCATGGCTCGATATAAACCAAATTGGTAGAGGTCGCGGGTGTCAAATCAGAACATGTTTGATTTGCATAATCATTCATCTGCAACAAATGAGAGAGGCAGCGAAAAGAGGAAGACATAAATGGGAGAGGCGGCGAGAAGTAAGGTTTGAGCTATAGAAGAATCGAGAAGATGGGTAGAGGTATATGGATTTTAATTACAGCATAGGAAGAATCGAGAACAAAGATAGTGGCGTATATATTTAGGTTTACAACATAAGGAAGAATTGAGAAAGTGATAGTGGCGAAAAATTTTAGGGTTAGAGCATAGAAAGAATTGAGATAATGGGTAGAGAGGAAATTAGATTAAAGGTAGATTAGGTTAATTAATTGGTAGTTAGTGTGTTAAATATAATAAGTGTTTTTATTAGTCGAATACATGTGGGCCCAATAGTGGCAAAATTAAAAATAGATTAAAGTTTTAAGGGTAAAAGGAATAAAAAATTATTTTCAAAAAATGAAAACTTTAAGTATTAACAATATTGGTGGACGGATCGAAATGACAAAATGTTAACTGTTTAGCCTCTTTTTGATCGTCTAAACTCATATTTTCCGTGTCTTTATTATTGTTATTTTCCCTCTTTGCGTGATGTTTTGGCTCGATTTACAGTTCATTTTATGTTTCAGGGTCACAAGCCTAAACGAGTGTTGAAGTTGGAAAAGAGACGAGAAAAAATCAAAAAATGACGAAAGAGTGAAGACTAGTACCGAGAGTACTAGTGAGCGACTGCGTAGCCCTAAGCGGCCACTAATTAGGTGGTGCGTGTCAAGGCAAGCCAGAGCCGAGCCAGCGCACAAGGGCTAGCGAGAGCCAGGGTCAGTGATCGCTGAACCTTCAGCAGTCGCTGACCACCCGGCTGACTCGGTCAGCACCCAAAGGCTGCGCCCGCGACTTGCGGAACCCTGCCACTTAGCGGCCGCTGACTTTGAGCGGTCGCTGAACTCCCTTCTCGGATATAAATACCCAACGCGTTTCTCGGCTATAAATACCCGATGCATTTGCCTTTATATTTTTAGCACGTCTCGACCTCATATTCTAGGGTCGAGACTTTTGATTTCTAGTTAGTCGTTTTTAGTTTTTGAATTCGCACTCGAAGGTAGCCGATTGCAACATTCTAGTTCGTAGTTCTTCTTTAGTTTCTATTGTGGATTCCAGACCATTCCAGTTATTAATCAAGTTCGTTTTCCGTTTATTATTCCGGTGTTGTCTATTATTTAGTTCGTTTATCTGTTTATATTTTCATTCTCTTATTTCGCTCATTTATTCTATGCACCTTTTGATATGAATTTCCATAGTATTTTTCGCATTCTTTTTAGTTTCGATTTCCAAGTTATTCTCACTCTTTTAAATTCGCATCATGTTTTCTTAATTAGATTAGTTAGACAATTTGTTTCTACGTTGATTTCCATTAGTTTAGAGTTTACCTTCTTTGTTATTTATATTCCATGTCTTTCGATTATACTTTCGTTTATTAGTTTATAATTTACTTTCCGTATTTTACTTTCTTCGCCTAGTTATAAGACAAACAAATTCTCTTTTACTTGTTTTTATATTGAACAAAGAATTGAATTGTCCTACTAAGTCTTCCTTGAGAATACGACTTGGGTTGGCTTATCATTGCTAGACGACCTCGTTAACATTGCGAGTGGCTTGAAACAATTTTAGTCGAACAAATTTTGGCACCATTGTCGGAGAAGGCTTTAGGCGATTTAATGCATTGTTCTTTTTCTTTTTCTTTTTTATTATGTTTACTTATTTCTTCTATATTGTGGTACACGTAACGTTTTTGTTGAGTGTTGTGTATGCAAGGTCGTCGTAGTGCTAGAAAGCCTTTGACGTCCTTCATCGACAACATAAACCGAAGCATGAGATCCTAGCCACCGTAGAAGAAGACATCGAGCACATTGACGAATTCACGCTATCACGTTTATTCGAAGAGATGACTGATGAGAATGTGGACGAGAGATTCCAGGAGCTACTTTAGCAGTGCCCCCACCATCAGATGGCACCGGAGATGTTATGTTAGTACTTCTATGATGGTTTGCACCAGACTACTCAATATATGGTGGACATTCGGCATGAAAAAATATTGCAGTCAAGACGGCGGAGGAGATGAATGAGATTTTTGAGACTATAGGTGCGAGTTCGCAAAAAAAATCCCCTCGACCGAGACGAATGGAGGCCAGTGCAGTGACTACGAGTCCCGATCTTAAGAAGCAAATGACGGACATGATGAGGGAGTTACATGAATTGAAGATGAACCGAACCCCATCACTATCCGTTCAGCAAGTTGCACCTGAGTCGTGCGGTATTTGTGGCGACTATGGCCACGTGGTGGAAGAATGCCAACGAATGGCGGATATGACTGTCGAAGGCGAGGCGGAAATTTATGCCGCACAAGGATTCATGCCTCAACCACTCCCTCAGCAAAACACATGGAGGAATCAGCAAAACACGGGATGGAGGCCACCATTTCAACGAGCACAGAATTTTTAAAATTGACGCCCTCAAGCTCTGAATTTCCAGCCTCAGTACCAGCGTCAACCGCAGCCGTACTATCCACCACAACCACAACAACAAACTTTTCCACCTCAAAAACAACAGTTTTATCACCCTCCGAATCAGTAGCACCAATATCCAACGCAGTAGTTTCTACGTCAAACTATGCCTACCCAAAAACCATCTCTTGAGGATAGTTTGGCCGCTTTCATGCAGGAGAATAAACAGGCTCGAGATGCACAAGACGCCACCATAAAACACCTTGAGACTGTTATGGGACAAATTTCGGGTGCAGTGAATCAGATGCAGGAAAATAACCAAACAGACAAAATTCTGAGAATAAGGTATAAAGTTCAATTCAAATATATAAAATTAAAGTAAAAGATTAAAATTTAGTTATGTAACATAGAGTGCCATATAAAAATAGATAAAAATTGAACATAATGTGGACGGAAAGTATCTCTCTAATTCTATAACCGATTGTTATATAACCATTTTGCTTATATTCTATTTTGCATTATATATATATATATAGATGGTTACTCGTCGAAATTCGATGAGATTAAATATTTTATAAAATTATTTGTTGTTAGTTTAATTATTACTATTCATTGTTAGAGATATATTGACTATTCTCATATATTAAATCTGTACAATAAAAGTCGTTAATTATATACTTATTTATGATAAACTCGCGATTGGGGGTGATAAATTGGGACAGGGACTTAGGGCTTTTCCGATCCCGACCTAAATCCCAATAGGATTCGGGACCGAGATTGAGAAATTGAATGGGAAAAAATTTCCTAAACTATCGGGATTCAAGAAATTAAGCAATTGACCGGGATTTGGGACCCCAAATCCCGATCGAGTCTCGTGATGTCCCAAAATTAATTTTGTTAATTTGGGAAATTTGGTCTCGTTCATCAAATTTGAGTCCCATTTGGGACTTCGGGAAATATTTTTTCGGGATTGGGACTAGGACTTAAAAATTTTTAATTTCAGAATTTGAGAGTCCTGAAATTCCAATCGGGACCAAAAATTAGATATTTTCGTGATCGGGACCGAGACTCTCAATTCTCACTACTACTCGCGTTTGTCCCAAAATTAATTATTAAATTAATATTACAACATGATCTCATAAAAAAACTATATTTTTATAATCAAACTAATATGATAATATTTGTTTAATTATTAGCAGACTATTAGTTCTTGTTCCTTAATTACTAATTTATATTCAATTTGATATAAAAACAAACTTAAACTATATTTTTGTAATCAAACTAATAAGATAAATTTGTTTAAATATTAGTCTAACTATTTGTTCTTGCCCCTTAATTACTCGTTTACATTCAATCTAACATAAAAACAAAGCTAAATTATATAAATGCGTCGGGTATTTATAGCCACCACCGTATTCCACATCCGGGACCCCACCACCCGCCTCAACTTTCTCGAGCATGTCCTCGAGTATGGTGTCGCTGTCTCACCTCTCAATATGCAAACGTGTAATTCGAAGGGATTTGATGTTTTTTGTGATTAAATTTAGTTTCTTGATGAAGTAATTGATTGTTTAACTCTAGCATGAGTACTTATGGAAGTTGATTTGAATATTTACAGGAAAATGAATATATATATATATATATATATATATATATATTTCACGTCCCCATTTCACTTTTCTAAGTAAAATCGAGGAAAACGTGACTCGAAATAAAATATGGATAACGAAAAGAAATGTAAGCGTTGATATATGGATGAAACATGAAACGTACCACAAAAGATGGAGATTTCGATAGAATTTGGTATCACGAAACCCCAAGTACATAAACGGAATACATAGTTCAACGCCAAAAGAAATATCTAATAAGTTCTTGAATCTCAAATAAAAGTCTGGCAGCGGAAAACTGGATCAATATCTAGATTTACATGTATGACGACATATAAATTACCGAGAGCAAAACATTAAGAGTTTGACAAAACCACCGCTGAGCCTTCCACTTCGTCATCACGACTTAACCTGCACATTTATAAATATATGCAGGGCTGAGTACGAAAGTACTCAGTAAACACATGCCGAAATCACATTCGTACTAATATATTTGCAATTGTAGTAACACAGTGCAACATAGGGATTTTCGTCACTAAAGAACCTATGTTCACTAAAATTCTTGTGTGATCTTAAAAGTTCGAATGCGCAGTCTAAGTTCTGGAGTAATCATACATATCTGTAATTCTGGGTGTCGGGAAAGTGGCCACTTTCCGCGAACACTGAACCGGCCAACCCGCTAAGATGACTCACAGTTCTGGTGTACACTAGCCTTAAAAGATATAAATCTTTAAAGGCCCGAAATCGATTAATTGTTCAACAGATATGCATCATACCAAAATATAAATATTTTCAACAATGCAATACTTCATAACATTTTTAAATTCTAAAGCATCTCTAAAGCGAAAATAGCAATTTGGTACAACACATATGATTTGATTGGTAAAAGAAAACCTACCTGAACTGCTTCCTCGTCTAGTAAGATCTTGAGTCTTTGATGTCTAGAGCTTTTCCTTTTGCTAAACCTTAATCGCAAATACGATAAAGATACTCATCGTGAGTATATAATTTATTTCATCTAAAAATGAAATAATAATTCTATTATTCCATTAATTTCTCTAATCTTTTCACTCGACTAATATTCGAGTACTTAAAGATTTCTATAACCATTTAAATATTACTACTAATTTCATAACTTAATAGATCTAGATTATTGGATTAAACCTAACTATTTATATCCAATCCCTTTAATTACTAATTAAATCTAAAGATGAATTTTATTAAACCATAATTAAGGAATAACTTAATCCATTCTTAATACCCATTTTTAATACCCAATCTGGGCCCACTCTACATAATTAAGAGGCCCATAACTATTTAAAATCGAGCTCAATCTAACATCATATAATTCAGCCCATTTAGATTTAATTGTTGGCCCGTTTGTTTAATTCATTCTGGCCCAATCATCTATTCATTCATAGCCCATTTGATTATGTTTCAAACTATCCTACCCCTAACACTTAGACACCATCGGCCCTTCACTCCTATTTCTCTCTGCCATTACAGAACCACACAACTCCTCTCCATTTCCCTCGCCATCCCTCTCTCGGTTCTCTCTACCTTCTGCCTTGATCTCTTCTCTCCTCTAACTCTCGACGCCTTTCTGCTCTCGCTTCGATTTCTTCCTCAACGAGGAGCTCGCCGTCGTTCCCAGTAGAGGCAGCAGTGGCATCACCCCTCTTCCAGGTACATCCCCCATCTCTTTCAAATTTCCAATTTTGTAGCTTTTAAAAACTTAATTTGTTTTGAACACCCTAGATTTCATTTACTGTTTTCGATTTGCACTTCCTTTTTGTATTTTGAAGTTTCATCTCTTGAATCTGCATGTTTAGATTTAGGTTTTTCTTCTGAAATTGTTTCTAAACTTCTTAAATCTTTCCTCTCCGCTCTCTCTCTCGATCTGTAACAGGGTAATTGGGCGGTGGGGTGTTCGTCGGAGCTCTCTAGGCTGCAGTCCTTGGCTTCTTCTTCTCAGGTAAATTTTTAGTTCTTTTCCTATAATTTCGGGTTTATATTGTGTATGCTCTTTTCTCCTTCACAGTCCTGTTTTCAGAAATTGACATGCTCTGTGTCGAATTTGGGATTTAAATTTTTGGAATCTTTGTATTTTATTGATCAATTCTTAGTTTTCTGTATGATTAAAAAATTCTCTTTTAAAGATTCGTTTTAAACATTTGACCAAACCATATTTCTATTCTGAATCTGAACCTTACTTCTATTTTTAATTACGAGTTGTGAAGAAAAAAAAATGGAAGAAACTTCAGTTTAGATAATAGTTTCAAGTTCTGATTTGTTTAAAGTTTTTAGTCGAATACTGAACTTGGTTTGTTCTTATTCTTGGCTGAGGGATACATATATTGGTTGCTAGTCTTGATCTGATTCGTTCATTGGAAAGGTTCTAGAGAGTGGTTGTCATGTGAGGTAGTCCCTATATTTTATATTTCTGAGATTTTTATAACTTTTGAGTTGGTTTTTCTGTTCTGGAGATAAAACATATTGGGTATATTCTGGAGGTTGCATAATAAAAACATAATCCAAGTTCTAAAATCAGAATCTATACATATAAGTGTTTATATGTTCTGTTCTTAAATCTGCATGCATATATATAAGTATATAGCTAGGTTCTGAAATCTGCAAGTTGTTTTCTAAACAAATTAGAATCTAAAAGCTTCTCAGTCTTCTAATTTCTAGGCTTGCAAAACCTGAACTTAACAGTTAAAAGCTTCTAATTTTTACCTCTTTGTTCTTTAAGTTCTGTGGAAGAAGATGGGATCTAAGGTTCAGTTTTCTTTCTCCTTGGTGATTTTAGTAACAAAATTTTAAAGAAAAGAAAACAGAAATTCTTGGACTAAAGTTATGGAATAAGACTAGAGTATTAACCGTGTAAACTCATACATATATACATCTATATATATGTTCTGAAATCAGTGTGCATATATTTTAAGTTCTAAATCATATTTGAAGTTCTATGTTCTGCATGCTTAACTCAATTTTAGACTCTTTACTTAGCACTATAAAGAATACAAACTGAATGCTTAAGGTCTATGTTTACCTCAATACTTCTGAAAATTTTGAGTGGGAATGACTTGGGTGACTTCTCGGGGTAAATAAGAGTTACTCTGTAAATGCCTTAGTGTATGTGAAACTGAGTTCTTGTAAGATAGAGAAGTGTTTCTATTATAGCTTCTATGCGTATAAGTAAGAAGATTGTTGGTTGTATCTATCCTATAAGTCATCTATATCACTCACTCTAGTTATCTATCTCACAGGCTATAACTCAAGTGTTGCATTGATATGTTCCTGAATATGTTGACTTTTGAGTTATATATTAATGTGATATTATCTCTTATGGTCCAGAGATCAATTGTGGAGAGTAGGAAGAGTGTAATGTGGTCTTCCTCAATCTGCAGCCGTGCTGCTTCCAACTCCTTTGCTTTCAATTTGTCTGCCTTTCTTCTCTTACTCTAGTTGATGTAACAGGAAGTCATGGTTATTTGTAGTGCAGTACAGTTGGTTTTCTCCCATAAATTTGTTATGAAACAAATCTGCTCGGCAGATTTGGTATTATCCAACTCTTTTCCTTAGAACTTCTAGATGCATAAATTTTCCTCTTTCCGTTTATTATATCTAGTACACGTTAGTTTCAATTTGAAACCTGTAGACTTCTAAGCTGCCATTATATATACAAGCTATATTTTTTTTTTTACCTTGTGTGGATAATTAGCATTATACTACATATCTTATTTCATTAATGCCCATAAAATCATTATACGTAATACCATTAGTTAACATCCTATTCTCCAATTATACACAACTTTATTACATAATTATCGTAACATTAATATCCTATAATTTTATAAGTACACATCTTCACTTGTACTTATTTAATCAATGATTAATAAGAATCTAAACCATAATCCTCCTTATACATCATTCCTTTATTAATGCTAAATAATATACCCTTCTATGGTATATAACTATACTACTAATTGTTAAAGCTTTTGCTAAGTGATTTAATTATCTTATCGAACTTTAACTATCGATTATGCACCCCAAGAATTTATTTAGTTCGTCTCTTTTAAAAAAAAACCTTATTATCTAAACGAGCTCACATAACATCTATCATTATTCCAATGACTATAATGAGCATGAAAAAAAAAATAGCTACTAAAACCGATTATATAACCAAATTTTCTTATCACGATTTTTTTTTTCATTACAAAATAACTACTAATAAAATAACGGGACATCACAATATATATTTATATATATATATATATATATATTCAGAAAAATGAATATTTAGATAATGTTTGTATTTAATAATTGTGATTATGAACTCATTTATATTCAATCTAACATAAAAACAAAGCCAAATTATATAAACTCATTTACTTGTATTCATATACTGGATTGTTACCCGTCGAAATTCGACGGGATTAAATATTTTATAAAATTTATAAATTATTTGATATTCATTTCGTTTATTGTATTTGTTGTTATAGATATATAAACTACTCATTCATATATTAAACATGTATTATAAATGTCGTTAATTATTTATACCTGTTTATGATAAATTCGGAGTCATTAAAAAATTAAATATAAAATAATTTTACAACTCAATAGGTTTATATGCATCATAAATATTAGATTCTCATAAACTTGTTTATTAGTAGATTTGTACTTACAACTTATTATTTTTCGAACATAATTCAATTTTATATACTCATATTCTTCTCAAAGTATATTAAAAATAATTATAATACTCATTATTAGGGGTGAAAATCAAGACGGGATCGGGAACTTGTCCCGAAGTCCTGATCTTGAAAAAGTTCAATTTTTTGGTCTCTTTCTCGGTCTCGTTCGGGACTCCCGAGTCTTGAAATTGGAAAATTTTAAGTCACGATCACGAAATAAAATATCCTGAATGGTCCTGAAGGCATGAATGTGACAAAAATTTCTATATTTAAAATTAATATTAGGAAATCGAGAGTTCCGATCGGGAGTCACTATCGGGATTTAAGATTTTTGAATCCTAAAAATATTCAATTTCTCAGTCCCGGTCAAGGTTCAGGTCCCAAAAGATTCGAGACTCAAGTGAGGACAGGGAAAGTCCCAAGTCACGGTCCAAAATTATCACTCATTCACATTATTATTAGGTGTGTTCAAGAGAACCATAATCAGTGTTCTATGAATCGAACTATTTATGACGACTATAGTTCTGAACAGTAATCGATGATTCTCAAAACCACACCATTGGGAATGGTTACAGTTTTGAACCGTAATTGTGTCGAAAACGGTTCATTTTCGGTTTAAAATATTCGTAACTATGAACTAACAATTCCTTAACATTTTTTAAGACGATTTTAAAAGAATCAACGGTTCATAACCTGAACTGTAGTAATCACGATTTACGAAATAATAGAATCATGAAACAACAATTCACATACGGTTCGAACTATAACCGTAACCGCGAACACCTTTAATTATCATCTTATAAGCTACCTATTTATGTCAAAATCTCATAAAACAGTACTTGCTAATTATTTGAATTTGCTAATTTATATATATGAATCAATCAATTCAAATTCATGTAACTATGTCACAAATAATTGGTTCTAGTCTTACACCGATATAATAATATGTGCTATAATTTCGAATATTATAAAATAAATATTACTAATGAAAAATAATTTGAATATTTATAAAATCTACCCAATTTCTTTGAATTTTATTTATGCATACTCATCTCAAAGTCGATACATATTTTATAAATCGCTCTTATCCCTTAATTACGCATCCATGTCCAAGCTTGGATGAAGATAAACTTAAATCATATGAACTCATTTATTTATATACATATATGAATTCCTAATCTGATTAAAAACAAATATATATGCTCGTACTTGCATCAAAAATTGAATATATATATATGAATTTTTTGGAGGTGGAAATTTTATTTAAATTATTTATTTATAACTAAAATGTATATATTTACGTCGATGATTTGTTGATGTCATATAATATTATTCTAAAAATTCTCACGATTTTATGTGTTATCAAATGTAATCAATTATCTAAATTTTTGTTAAATAGAAACTTCTTTAAAAAAATTAATAAAAGATCGGAAAGAATATTTTCTAGTAAGACAATGGGAAACAGTAGGAATGCATGATGCTTTGCCCCAAAATTCTGAAAAATACTATATATTATGTATTTGCATCAATTAAATTAGTAGTATGTGTATACACACATACTCTATGACAATGCACTATGTATCAGTATCAATCGTTAACATAATAATTAGTTTGTCCATGTTGTAATCATGAGGTAAAATTATGCTACTTATAACGATTTTTCTATTATAGATGAATTTATTTTAATAATAAAAATATGCTACTTATAACAATAGGAATGCATGAATTTATTTTACCCGTCGAGAAAATTAAAATAGTTATAAAATATGTTATAAATTTATTTGATATTAAATTATTTATTAAATGAAACACATTTAAAATATGAAAATTTAGAAAAATATTGAAAGTGAAGCATAATAATTTATTAAAAATTTATATAAATAATAATTGTATAACTTCTATAATATTGTTAAACACTATATAAGTTTTCACATTTAATTTTTCTTATAACACTCTCTCTTTTATAACTTCAAACTTGTTAATATTACATATTGATTGAATAAACGTATTTATTTATATATTCTTATTAAAATGTAATATACATTAACAACTTATTCTTGTGTATAAATCAGAGCAATACATTACACATTACTAGAAATTTGCACATATATAGATGACATATATTCTTGTGTATAAATCAGAGCAACACATGATAGATGACATTTTGTTTTGCAAAATGTCATGAGTGCATTTTTAACATACATGACATTGTGAAAAAAAAAAGTGATCCGATTAAAAATATTCATGACATTTCTCAAAATAATGTCATATTATAGTGTCATGTAACCATTATTTAGATGACAATATAATCAAAATGTCATCTATGTGGGTGTTTTAATTAATATACATGACACATTAACATAAATGTCAACTATATTAGTGTTTTTCATTAAAAGAAAATGAAAAATAGAACTTAAAATAAAGGAAGAGTAATATATGAGATTCGAACCCAAAGGAAAATTTTATATTTGAAAGAATTTGCCAACTCTACCACAAAACATTAATGTCACAATTCGTCCAATAAAATAAATATTCATTTTGTAAGTATTTTTTTTCATCTCCAAAATAAGAATTCGTAATTCAATCATAAAACTCGCCAGACGCCCCTCATTCTCTCCAGAAAATCTCAACGACGACCCAAAGCCCTTTTCCCGCCGCAAACCTCCCCTTGTCACGACAACTGCACCTCCGTGCTACCCCACCAGCCTCCGCCATCGAGAAGGTGTTATCCTCTTCTCTCTCAGTAGCCTCTTTCCTTCTATCCCTCATAATAACGTGATTGCCGCCCCTCCGCGCTAAATATTTTCCGCTCTCAACTCTCTTTCGATCATGAGGCACTACTTGGAGAAGACCAGCAGTAGCTATGTGAAAACTGAAAAAATTATCTATGGAACAAGGAGAACAATGAAGCTGTAGAAAACTCATGACGGAAAAGAGAAGAGAGAATTTGTTAATAACCGAAAAGGAATAATATTTTGTTATGTATCTACAACAGCCAACAATAGGGATATATATACATGTAGAAAGAGAAAAACTCACTAGGATAAAAAATATAACTGCCTAACAAATACTAGAAGAAGCGTGGAAGGAGAAAATGTGTTTCTAGTACAAAAGAGAAAACTCCAAAATACTCCAGAAGCTAGTGGGAAGTAATCCTCTCGCTCATGCATACAACACATGCATTCTCCAAATTTAATACTCCCCCTCAAGGTGGAAAGTACAAAGAACCAAACTTCATCTTGCACAAAATAGCATCAAACGGTGACTTCCCCAATGGCTTAGTAAAAATATCTGCTAGTTGCAAGTTGTTTCGTATATGCATCGGTTTGATTAGCCCATTCAAAAATTTCTCATGTACGGTATGTCAATCAATCTCGATGTGCTTCGTGCGCTCGTGGAAGACCGGGTTAGAACTGATGTACACAGCGGCTTGGTTATCGCAATACAAGGACGTAGCTCTAGTTTGATCCAAACCAAGGTTCTTAAGCAACTCCCGAACCCACATAACCTCACAAGTGGCCAATGTCATCGATTCTATACTCTGCTTTGGTTGAAAACCGTGACACTACATGTTGGTTCTTCGAACGCCAAGAAATTAATGAGGAACCAACAAACAAGCAATACCCATAAACAGATTTCCTTGTGTCCGCACATGCTGCCCAATCGGAGTCGGAAAAAAATGCTCATATCAAGACTGGAGGTGCTTGAATAGAATAAACCATGACCTAATGATCCTTTAATGTATTTGAGAACTCTTTCAGCAGCCACCATATGACCATCACACGACTTAGCTAACTACTGACTTAGCTTATTCACTGCAAATGTTAGATCTGACCGTGCAATGCAAAGGTAAAAAAGTCTCCCTGTAAGTCTCCTATATGAAGAAGGATAAGTTAGAGGAGTACCTTCATCAGTTAGAGGAGTACCTTCATCCTGCTTTATTTGTTTGTTTGATTCCATTGGTGTAGCAACTGGTTTACAACCAATCAACCCAGCGTCTGTAACCAAATCTATGGCATATTTCCTTTGAGAGAGAAAGAAATCCGATTCACTCCTTGCTACTTCGATGCCAAAGAAATATTTTGGCTTTCCAAGATCCTTGAACTTGAAAAATTTCCCTAGAAATCCTTTGAAGTTCTCAATCTCTTGTGGAGAGTTGCTAGCCACAAGCATGTCATCCACGTACACTGCTAGACTCAAGAAGATTCCATTGTGATTCTTGATAAAGAAAGAGTGATCAACTACAGATTGAACCATGCCAAAGTTAGATAAAGTTTCAGAAAGCTTCAGGTACAATTGGCATGATGCTTGCTTTAGCCCATACAAGGACTTAGTCAGCTTGCAAACCATGCCACTAGGTAGATACTCGCCCTGGCTAATCAAACCGGGAGGAACATCCATATATATATCCTCCTTCAATGAACCATGCAAAAACGCATTATTCACATCCAAGTGACAAAGTGTCCAACCTTTCACCGCAGATACAATTAGCATTAGTTTCACATTGACTAACTTGGCAACCGGGGAAAATGTGTCAAGATAGTCGACACCAGCTTGTGTATAGCCCTTGGCAACAAGTCTGGATTTGTAGTGTTCCACTGTACCATCTTCCTTAAACTTGACTTTGTATACCCATTTGCAACCAATAGTGGACTTGTGAGGAGGGAGAGATGTAAGCTCCCAAGTATTGTTTTGCATAAGCGCATCAAGTTCTTCTTTCATAGCCAAACGCCACTCATAGAACTTGGAAGCTTGAGCATATGAGGAAGGCTCAGCCACAGCAGCAATGGAGGCAAGAAAATAAAGATAAAATGGTTTTAAGTTTATGATAAGAGAGATAGGAGTGCAAAGGATATTTACACGATGAGGCAGAATAAGAATTACAAAGGTAGTCAGCTAGGTATGAGGGTTTATGGATGATTCTTCCAGCTCAAGAAGAAGTAGGAAGAGGAATAGGTTCATTAGCACAAGAAGGGACAATAGGACTTGGCTGTGATATAGGTGGAGAGGAAGGAACATGGTTAGGCAATACAGAAACATCAGTATCAAAGAAAGTGTGTGATGGATTAGGATTAAGGTTTTGTGGTGAGGATGTGTTAGAGGAGGGTGGAAAACTTGGAGTTGGAAGGTGAGATAAAGGAAAAACTCCCTCATGGAACACTACATTCCTACTGATATAAGTCACATTGTTCTCTGGGTTAAGAACTTTGTAGCCCTTATATCCAGAAGGATACCCAATGAATATACACCTTGAAGCCCTATGAGTGAATTTATCCATATCCCTTTCCAAGCTTGAGACATAACAAAGACAACCAAACACACGAAGGTGATCATATGAAGGAAGTTTGTTAATAGAGACTGAAAAGGTGTGATGTTATGAGCCAAAACAGAAGAAGGAAGTCTGTTAATGATGTAAGAAGTTGTCAAAACACAGTCACCCCAGTACACAATGGGAAGATGAGATTGAAAAAGGAGACTCCTAGCCACATTTAACAAGTGTTGATGTTTTCTTTCTACCCTTGCATTTTGTTGAGGAGTTTTAACACGTGAATGTTGTACTATGGTTCCAAAAGATGAATACAAGACACGTATAGAGAATTCAGGAGCATTATCACATCGTATGGCTTTAATTTTCTTTTGGAACTGGGTGTTAATGGTGGAAAACAAAGTAGTCAACACATTTTTAACATCATATTTGTGCTTCATTAAGAAGGTCCATACGAACCTTGAATGATCATCAAAACTAGTTAAAAAAATAAGAGTAACCTTCTACAGTTGGCGTTCTATATGGCCCCCACACATCATAATGAATCAAGTCAAAAGGTTCAAAGGCAACATAAGTAGACATAAGATATGGTAGTTTCTTTTGTTTGGCCAAGTGACATATGTCACATATATGTGTATTACTACCCTTTATTTGAATATGAGAAGACAAGATACTAAGTTTTTTACTAGACAAATGACCAAGCCTAGCATGCCAAACATCGACTGAAACAACAGAAAAAATAGAAGGAGAGCATGTACTAGAGTTGCCACTGCCTTCAAGGATGTATAAGTTTCCTTCTCTCCTACCCTTCCCAATCATAATTGCTGAGAAACTTCCTGGATTTCACACACAGAATTAGTAAATTTGACAATAAAATTGGAATCAACAGATAAGGTACTAACAGACAAAAGATTGTATTTGAAAGATGGAACAAGTAAGACAGACTTCAAAGTTATAGCAGGAGATAGATGTATAGTTCATATTCTTGTAACTTTGATATGGTTTCCATTAGGTAGAGTAACAGAGATACTTGAAGGTTTAATAGATGAATGGAAGAGATTTGGATCACAGCACACATGATGTGTTGCTCCAGTGTCTAAGATCAAAACACTGTGATTAAAAAAAGAAGTAGAAGAACTGGATTGTAAGTTGAGTGTAAAGTTACCAGAAAAGGCTGGAGAAGTAAAGGTAGGAGTAACTTGAGGATTATTGTTTTAAGAAGTGGATGAGGATGTCAGTGTTGTTGGTCCTGAAAGAGAAAGATTGGTGTATGGGTGGGGGGGGGGGGGAATACACCAATTCAAACTTTTAGGGTTTTCTTGTTTTAAGATTAAGTTATAAGGTTTAAGCACACTTAATAGATAAGATATCTTAGAGTAGTAAAAACAATAATCAAGAACAACAAATACAAATTAAACTTGATTAAAGTTGTGCGCGGAATTTGGTGGTTAATGCTCTTTATAATGTGAAAAACGTTTTCTTGCTTGTAGATATTATCAAACCAGTTTTGAATGCAAGAGTATGAAGAAGATGATAAAGAAGTAAATAAGAATTAAAGAACGCAAGTAGTTAACATGGTTCGGGATAAACTTTCCCTACGTCCACGGCTCAATCAAGTCTAGACCGAAAATCCACTAACTTTCTCCTTTCTTTTTACTCTTTGAGTACGAGCCACAAGAATTATCAAACCTAGATAATTTCTTGTAATTACAAATCTTCTTCCTAAGATTGATAACTACAATCTAGGATTACAACTAGATCAAATCTAGATCCTAACTTTAGGTTTTGTAAAAACAGTTTTCCAGAAAAGTAAACCTTCAACAACAGTAAACACCACAGAGAATTCTGAGATGGGTGGAAGTGTTTTTGAATGTTGAGAGCTTGAAGATTTTGAGCAGAGTAATGGCAGTATAATAGCTTGAATTCTCGTACTCTTTTCTGGAGGTGAATGTGGTATTTATAGAACCATTGCAGAAACTATCCGTTAGAGAGAGAGAGGAGTCCTTCCTCTTCGCATTAATGGCTGCATTAAATGCATGACAGTGTTGTTGATACACGCGTTGCCAAATGAGAGTCTTGTTCCACCTTTCACGCGATTTCTCAGTGTATTGTCATACTGGGAATGATTCACCGTACTGCAAATTGATATTCTCGTACTTCATCCTTAAAGTATATTGTTGATGTGACAATACACCAAGTGGTTGACTTGTGAGAAATTTAGGTATGTCGGCAGTCCACCATAGTTACTGTGAGGAGCAGCTCGTTCTTGATGGAATAGCAGGTCACTGTACATCAAGTTGTTCCTCCATAAGTTAATTGGTTTAGTTCCCAATTAACACATGACTTTATGTTGAACACTTCATATTTGTATGTAGAGGAATGGAATGATGAGCATGTCGTTTTTGATAAAAATGACATTTTGCTTATCTCGTCAGTGAGCTACTAGAAATTTTATTCTAGCTGATCATCTTCTAGTAATGTCTTCCAAGTATAAAAGTATTATATCCTAGTTACAACTTGATAATAAGAACAGATAGTTAACTTATCTAGTTGTTCCTTTTACATGGTAGTTGTTTCTAAAGTCTAGAAAATACAGATCGTTATAAGTAAATTTGAAACTTCAAACCACTTTTACATTCGTGATCTGTCAAAATAAATTCTAGATATCAAAAACCATAACAAGTAATGTGGACAGCGAGCTGCAAGAATGAGAAGCAGATCGTTATTTTTACTAAAAACGATCTGCTCAATAAAAGACACGTTGATTATACAATTTTTAAAAAAATACTTGTTATCTTAGTAATCATTGTGTCCAGGAAGGCTTTTAAAAGAATAATCCATATCATTAAATAAATGAAAAACGATCTACTTCTTTTAAAAACTTTTCTTAAAAGATAACAATGACTACCTGGTTTTCTGAGATCATAAAAACGACTAAGTGTTGTTTCGAGAAACATCATCAAAACACAAATAAATTCGTGGGGTTTCCAACAATTTCCCCCTTTTTGATGATGTCGAAACCACACTTTATAATTTTCTTTAGTGGAAAAACAATGGATTTAATATAGCAGGCAGTTAGAATGCATTAGTGTAATTTAAACGATAAGTAGAAAAAAAACATTGTCTGGACAAAGAGATATTGTCATCAGGTTGTTTTTCAAAACTAATAATTTTAAACTTTATTGATAGAGCAACTTACAGATACAGAGATTGATTATATGACAGCTAGCTGCTAAACATAAAGTTTTAATCAAAAAGTCAAGAAATTTGTCTTCATGGTTGAGGAGGTGGTTGGCTTTGTTCTTTCTCCGCAGATTGAGATTGTTGACGTTGTTGATCAGCTAGTTGGGCCCTTCTTTTCTCAACCATCTCCCTCTGCCTTAGCTCCGAAGGCACACCAAAGCTTGCGTATATCCCATTGAATATTCTTCGGTAATCTTTGTTGTTGAAGTCAATGGGATAGTTCATCATTTGAGCCAATCGATTTATAGCATTGAGAACAACAGTGTGATCCACTTCTGTGGTTCCTGGTATCCTTGGATATAGAAGTATGGTTTTCTTAGGAGCAGTGAGTGGTACATTCATCATGGCAGATTGCATGTGCAAATATTCGATGAATGTTTGATTTTTATGTTGGCTTAGGAATTCTCTGAACAGATCGTCAAATGATCCTCCTTGTACATCTTGATCCATTAAATAGTAGTGTTGCATGATGAATTCCTTGACCAGCTTGTTCCATTGAGATGCTTTCATGTTGTGAAGCCATGTTAGATTCTGAGGCTCAGTTAGCTGGAATTTTTAAAAGAATTTAAACATAGGATTTGACGGCTAATCAGCATCTTCATCTGTGGTTTCTACTTTGTCATCATACTTCGCCCCAATCTCTCCTTGCTTATCCTTCTCTGCTCTCCATAGTTTCCAACATTCAGAATCAGCTACCTGCTCTGCTCTGCCTTATATCCAGCCAAAAACATTTTTTCTTCTTCATCAGCCTCCATTACTACCTTATTTCCTATTCTATATGCTGCCATGTGTGCATCCTCTTCCATCTTTCTTTATTTTTCTTCATTCTCACATTGTAGCAATCTGGCATCAGCGACCTGCTTCGCTGTCATTTTCTTCTTCTTAGCAGCGGCAGTTGGCTTCTTTTTTATTTGAGCGGCGGGCTAGATAATATCTTTACCTTCCCCCTTTTCGACATCATCAAGAAAATCCTTGGATATAATGAGTTGGAGGGAGGCCAGCTCGTCATGAAGAGCTTTAAATCTAGTTTATGCATCCTCCTTGTATTGCAGAAAGGTAGAGATGTTACCTGTGACTTCGTGAAATTATTTTACTGAGTCCTTGATATGAGCATGGAATTTGACAAACAGATCGTTGTGGGCTACTTTCATGTCCGTGATTTGTTTGTTGAGTTTGAAAATTTCATCTCCTGTAGCCACATCAGCCTCTTGCAATGCAGTCTTCAATTGTTCTTTAAGTAGAGCAGGCAGTTCGTTTTTTACCACAATAGGAATAGTGGTTTGCTCCATATCTGCATACTGCTGCTCCACATGCTTCTTAACCTCCTCCACCATCTTTCCTCTGACAGCTTTCATCTTTTGATCGAACGTGTTAACCTCCTCTTGAAAATTAGCAATCTTGCTGTTGGTTTCCTCTTTGAATTTGTCAAACACATCCCGATCATATTTAAATCCTTGTGTAGCTCGCTGGACAATTTTTCATGAGCTAACGAGAAGTTGCCTTCAACAGCTCGTATGGCTTTTTCTGCGACGGAATAAATGAAGTTTGCGATGGCAGCAGATCGATTGTTGATCCGAATATGTATAAGCTCACTCAATTGTTCTTGCGGCATCTGTGGCCCGAGAGAAACAGTGATTATTTCCTCCAGGTCGTACTGCTTGAAACCTTTTGGTGTTGTGCCTTGTGTATAAACCTCATCAGTCGACTCAGCGTCCACCAGTGGTCCAACAACAGTGGGTATAGACCCCTTTTTTATTTTCTTAGGCGTGGGAGTCTCAGCAGCTGGCTTTGCAAGAGCAGATGGTTCATCGATACTCATATCAACTATATCCTCCGCAGTAGTAGTTGGTTCAGTTAGTTTTTCAAGAATAGCCCCATCATCAGGCTGTGTTGATGAAGTTGTGGCATTTGATTTCTCCCTTTCCACTGTCTTGTCTTCAAAGTTGAAGATGTCATCAAAATCTCCGGACTGTAAATCCACAGCAAAGTTGTACAAGTCTTGCTCCGGCTCATAATAAGGAGCAAGATCGACTTTTAATGTAGCAGCCTCTTCCTTCATTTTTTTCAGCATATATGTGCGAAAGTATGGACGAGCATCAAGGACATCCAGAAAACCAAAATATTGAAGCAACTTGCTCTCCTCAGACTTCAACTCGTTGATGGAGAAGAGAAGTAAAAATGCTTCCAAGATATAGAATTTGCAGTCGTGAATTTCAAAGTAAGTTTGGAAGCGTTGAGCCATCTCAAAATTGGTTGGGGTCAGGTTGATTTCAGGCATGGATTTAACTACCACATCAGTGGCTTTCTCTTGTAGTTGGTGAAAAATTAACTGAGCTCCTCTCAGTCTTTCATCAACGTCAACAGCTGGCTGCTCATGAGCATTAATCTCCACATCAGCTTCATTTATATCCTGAGCAGTTGGTTCCCTAGTAAGGTCGACTGTGGCATCCAACTCTTCCATGAGATTACGAGCAATGGGCTTAATCCTTTCTTCCTTAGTCACCTTCTTTAAATTCTTCTTCTTTTGTGGTTTCACCATAGGAGAGGACTCTTTACTGGGCTTTTTCACCTTTTTAGCAGCAGCAGCTGGTTTAGGATTATCAGCAGCTTTTCTTTTGACAGGTCAATCAGCAGTAACTTCCTCATGTGCTTGTGCTGCAGCGGCCTCACCAATGGTTTCTGGTTTCTTGGTTGGAATCATCCATTCCTTATTCGATTTTCCCATCCGAATCAGTGCGTGCTTGATTTTGTCGTCAATGACTTTTAAGAAAATCTTAGATGTTATCCCCAAAGTCATCTCTATCTGGTGTCTTGTCCTTGGCAAGATCCAGTCCTTGCTAAATTCCACAGACTTATGCCATTTGTCTTTCTGAAAGTAGCCAGCGATGATGGTGCTAAGCTTGGTAGAAAGGCGAAGAGGTCATTTGATGTTGATCCGTGTGTAGTTTCCATCTGTGTCTTGGCGGATATCGATTTGCTGTTCTTCATCTACTATAAGTTTGAGCAGCGACCTGTCCCAATTCACTTGAGATTAAATAGTACGGCTGACATGATTTTGAGCTTTCCCGATGTAACTGAATCATACGTCCCTTGGTGTCCAAGAAACACCCTCTGTACATAGTCAAGAAGCAGGCGGTAACTGGGAAGCATTAACCCTCTGTTAAAGGCCTTGCCAGTCCAAGTGAATAGTTGTGCCACCATTATGTAAACAGCTTGTTGAATCTGTTCATCTGTGACTTCTTCAACAACGATCTCTCCTTCATCAATTAAGTGATAGGTTTGAAGTATCATCTTTATCACCGTGGTACGCACATTTTCTTCTTTGGTTTTGCCAGTGGGTATCTTGACACTATATTCCTCATGCTCATCAACCATCCATGAGCAATAAAATAGAGCAATTTGTCGAGGAAGATAGTAATCTGGTTCCATAGTGATAATCTTGTGGAACCCTAATCAAGAGCAATTTTTTGGTTAATTGTTTGAGTAGCTCACTGTTGAACACTGTGATATATAGAATGACCAGCGAGACATTTTGTAAAGGCATAATAAGCACAAGAATAGAGATAAACACATAATTAAACATGTTTAATCCAGTGAGTACCCCAATTATGATTTTCTTTTAAATATTATAAATACTATAATCATAAAGTACGAAGAAAACCATATAATCATCATTATTGATGTGGTTAATTTTAGTATAAAATTATTATACGTATCTTTAAGAAAAGTAACACACAAATCATATATGTTAAGTGTTTAAATAATCATGCTTTCATATTCATCAGAGATACATACATTATAAGCAAGATGTACACAGACATTAAATCATAGTTCATGCTTGTGTGTGTTTAACCTAATCATAGTTCATGCTTGTGTGTGTTTAACCTGTGCACGCCTCAATTTGCGCAAACAGCACATCTAAGGTACGAAACCCTTGATGCGTCAGTATTGCGTGTGGTTCCAGCGACAATTTCACCTCTATGGTGTGTAACATCTCTGTTAATGGAATTGGAGATGCATGTGATGATGTAGAACTGGCTTCAGATGCAGTCATGTTGTAAAAGTTTTGAGTAGTTTTGTGAAAACGAAGGTTTTGCAAGAAAACTTGAATACAACAATGGCGGTTTTAGGTTTTTATAAGTGAGGGAATTTTGAAAGTGTGAGAGAAACAGTCAAACTACCACATATATATAGGTAAATTATGAACGAACCAGATTGTATCATGTAAAAGTAATAACAAACAACGGTTGAGATTACTTCCCTGATTTAATCATTTGCCGCCCAAAAGTCGATTGAAGTTCACACGCCATCAAATTGCGTCTTCAAAAGAGTCACATCATTGCCTCGAAATAGGAATCGACGACTGCAATATTAAATGATCTTCACTTTATCCTGTACTTTTTCTGACATTAAGACTTTTGACATTTTCTAATATTAAATAGAATTTAATATTAATCAAGAGACATAAATACTAAAGGAGTTAGAGAAATAAATGAATTTTATGATTCTAGTTTAGATTCCCCCTTGATTAATGCCCTAGCAGATCGTTTTGTGTCTTGATCGATCTGCTATCCTCGACTTTGACAGTTCGCTGCTAATTTTCCACTTTGTGCAGCTTGCTGTTATTTCTGAGTTTTCACTTGTAAATTATTTAGCTGCACTAATAGATATATATATATATATATACAATAAGGAAATAGACAGCTAAAGTTAAAGATGTGTGATAACAGATGGCTTTTTACCATCAGCTAGCTGTTATCAATATCAAGTCCCAGTTTTCCACAAAGTATTTTGAATCTATCTTCGGGTAATGCTTCTGTGAGAATATCAACTCACTGCACCTCCGTATGAATTTTCTTGATCTTGATGTTCTTCTTTTCAACATGATCACGAATAAAGTGATGACAAACATCCACATGTTTGCAGCGAGTGTGAAGAACAAGATTTTGTGTGATGGCAATTGCGCTGGAGTTATCACAAAATATGGGCACAGCATCCATGTATATTTTATAATCTTTTAGCTGTTGTTTGAGCCACAGAATTTGTGTTGTACAACTCCCTGCTGCCTTGTACTCTGCTTCTATTATTGTGGTTGCAACCGAAGTTTGCTTTTTAGAAAACCATGAAATGAGCTTGCTTCCAAGAAATTGACAAGTCTCAGATGTTGATTTTCTATCAAGCTTGCAACCTGCATAATCAGAATCAGAGTAACCTGTTAATTCAAAATTATCATCACATGGATACCATAAACCTATCTCCTTAGTTCCTTTGAGATAGTGCAAAATTCTTTTGGCCCCTTCCATGTGAGATTCTCTTGGGCTAGCTTGATACCTAGCATAAACACCAACAGCAAACGTAGTATCAGGTCGACTAGCAGTTAGATATAAAAGTGATCCGATAATACCACGATACTGTTTTATATTAGCTGCCTTCCCAAGTACATCAGGACCAATTTGTCCATTTATTTGCATGGGAATTTTCACTGGTTTGCTGTCTTTAACTCAAAATTTTGTGATGAGATTGTTTATGTATTTAGATTGGTTGATTAGGATCTCATCCGCAGATTGTTTGACTTGCAAGCCTAGGAAGAAATTCATCTGTCCCATTATTGACATCTTGTATTTGTCCTGCATCAGCTTGCTAAATTTGTTACAAAGGAATTAAGATTTGGATCCAAAAATAATGTCTTGGACTTTGATAGTGAAAAACGTCTTATCCACTGATCCTCGTTTAAATCCCGATTGAAGTAAGAAGGTGGACAATATCTCATACCAAGCTCGAGGATCTTGTTTTAGCCCATACACTGCTTTAGCTAATCTATACACCTTGTCTTCATCTTCAAACTCATGTGGTTGTTCCAAGTAGACGTCTTCTTCTAGAATTTGTTTAGTCTCATTTTGTTCGTCTAAACTTAGGTTTTTCGTAGCTTTATTCGTATTATTTTCCCTCGTTCCGTGATATTTTGGCCCGATTTATATTTCATTTTATGTTTCAGGATCATTGGCCTAAACGAGCGTCGAAAGTGGAAAAGAAATGAGAAAAGATGAGAAAACGAAGAAGTGTGCCGAAGGACACGCGACAGAGCGTGTCAGCGGTCGCTGACTAGCCAGGCTGAGCCAGCGCCCGCGCCCGCGCCAGCCGCCCGCCAACGGCTGAACCAGGCCGCGCCACACGAGTCAGCGGTCACTGACTCCGAGTTTTTCATGCGGGCCATTGCAACGAACCCTAGCGCCACTCGGAACAAACCTAGTCAGCGCTCGGTGACTTCCAGAGACCGCTGACCTTCCTCTCGTTATAAAAAGACACGTCGTGCCATTCATTCGATACATCTAAATTCTCCACGCTTCGTCCCGACTCCTTTTGGCATGAACTCCTAGACTAGTCTTCCAGCATATTTTCATTATTTTTAGTTCGTCTTGATCCCACAATCAAGGGTCGAGACTTATTATTTTAGATAGGATTTTTCGTTCCATTCTTCGTTTTAGAGTTAGCCGTTTACAACATTCGAACACCGTTATTTCCAGATTTTTATTGTCCTTTCAGACGTACTTCGAGTATTAATTCAAGTTCGTTTCTTTCCCTTTAGTTATTGCTTTGTTTATTTACTTTTATCGTTTGTTTCGTTTTATGCTTTCAATCATTTTCATCGCTTTTAAATTCTAGATTTCTTTACTTCTTCTTTCGTTTTCAAACTTCAAATTCTTTACTTTCCTAGATTAGATTTAATCTTCGTTCTTAGTTTAAACTTTAATTGCTTTCTTATTTACTTTCTTCGCCACGTACTGAAAGTTATTCTTCGTGCCCGTTACTGAGTCCCTTTATCGGACAATGGGTCTGGTCTAAACAACGCCACGTACTGAAAGTAAAAAATAAGTTGAAACAAATTTTGGCGTCGTTGCCGGGGAAGACTTTAGGCGATTTAATTCATTGTTCTTTTTCTTTTTATTTTTCCTTTTATTTTATTTACTATGTTTACTTTCTTCTAATATATTGTGGTACGTGTAACGTTTTTATCGAGTGTTGTTTATGCAAGGTCGCCGCAGTGCTAAAAAGCCATTGACGCCCTTCATCGATAACATAAATCGGAAACGTGTTATCTTAGCCTCGGTAGAAAAAGACATTGAGCACATTGACGAATTTTTGCTTCCGCGTTTATTCGAAGAGATGGCCAATGAGAGAGCGGACGAGAGGCCGCGTTATATGGGCGATCTCACTAGGCCCAAGTTCGGGACAACTTCTACTTCAGCCATCGTTCTCGACACCGCAGTCCGAAACTATGAGTTGAAGCCACACATCACTACTTCCGACGTACCATAGAATCCCGAGTGAAGACGCTTTGACGTTCATCCGAGAATATTGCACGGTGCTGCATACTTTTCCGCTTCACTCTCTGACGGAGGATCAACTCAAGTTGAAGTGTTTCCCTTACACATTGAAGGATAGGGCCAAATCTTGGTTCTTATCTCTTCCTTCCGGAACACTCACCACTTGGGGATCGGCTTGTGAGAAATTCATGTTGAAGTACTATCCGCATCACAAAACTCAAGCGGTGCGTACTAAAATAATAAATTTCGCACAAGCACACGACGAGCCATTCCATGAGGCGTGGGAGAGATTTCAAGAGCTACTTCAACAGTGTCCTCACCATCAAATGGCACCGGAGATGCTCTTTCAATTTTTCTATGATGGTTTGCTCCAGACTACTCAATTCATGGTGGACAGTTCGGCGGGAGGAAATATTGCAATCAAGACGGCGGAGAAGATGAACGAGATCTTCGAAACCCTAGCTACGAGTTCGCATCAGAAATCCACACGACCGAGATGTATGGAGGCCAGTGCAGTTACTACAAGTCCCGATCTTAAGAAACAAATGGCGGACATGATGAGGGAGTTACAAGAATTGAAGATGAACCAACCCCCATCACCATCCATTCCGCAAGTTGCACCTGAGCCATGCGGTATTTGTGGCGATTTTGGCCACACGGTGGACGTTTGTCAACACATGGGAGAGATGACAGCCGAGGGCAAAGCAGAGGTCTATACCGCTCAGGAATTCACGCCGCAACCTCCCCCTCAACAAAATAATTGGAGAAATCCAAATACGGGGTGGAAGCCGCAAGCTCAAGGAGGCCAGAATTTCCAAAACCGACGCCCTCCAAATCCGAACTTTCAACCTCAATATCAATGTCAGCAGCAGTCATATTATCCTCCACCGCCACAACAACAGTTCCATCCACTACCACAACAACAATTCTATCCCACACCGATGCCGCAATATCCACCTGCTCCACCTCAAAAATCATCAATTGAGGATAGCTTTGTCGCGTTCATACAAGAGAGCAAGAAGGTTCGAGAGGCTCAAGATGTCACCATTAAACGCCTCGAGACGGCTATAGGGCAGATTTCTGGCGCTATCAATCAATTGCAGCAAGGCCAACAAACGGGCAAAATTCCTGCCCAAGGCCAACAACCCCATCAAGTGCAAGCTGTGTCTGTTCTAAGGGATGGTAAGGTGGTGGATAAGAAGATGGAGATGAGATCTTGTTATAAGGTCAACACGATGGACAAATTACCACCCGAAGTGGAAAAAGAGCACTCCTACGAGGAGCTCCATAAGGCGGTCGATCCATACGTTCCGCCTATTCCTTATCCTAGCAGACTAAAGGATGTCAAAAGCGAGCAGCAGTTTGCGGATCTTTACAAGATGCTATCCAAAGTAACAGTGAATGTTCCACTCCTCAAAGCGATCAAGAATATTCCATCTTATGTCAAATTCTTCAAGGAGCTGATTTCGAAGAAGAAGAAACTCGACGATCAAGAGCTAGTGACTATTTCCGAGGTAGCAAGAACAATCATGCAAAAGTATTTACCTCCTAAACGACACGATCCAGGTAGCTTCGTTATTGATATCATGTTAGGTAACGGTATGGTAGCTTCTGGCATGTTAGATTTAGGAGCGGGAATCAATCTTATGCCGTATTCTATTTTTAAACAACTTGGTCTAGGAAATTTAAAACCTACTAGTATGAGTTTATAATTAGCGGATAGATCGATTCGTCCATTAATCGTTCCTATTGATTTTGTTGTTCTTGAGATAGGGGATGTGCATGAGAATGGAGTCGAGCATACACTACTCCTTGGACGACCTTTTATGGCTACCACGAATTCCATCATAGATGTCAAGAATGGAAACATTACAATGTCCATCCTTGAGGAGGAAGTATCATTCTCCACACAACATGACCACCCCACGACCTCGGTTGACTTAATCGATGCATGTTCTATCAAATTCACTAATCCATTGTTTGAGGAATCTACATTACAGGATATTAGTGAGATAAAGGAAGTCACCCAAGATATCAACAAGGCCAAACATAAAGAGACCGATCATGTGACGGTAGTTGAAGGAGTACAAGACACTAAGATTAGTCCAAATAAACATCCTACATCGAAACCGAGGCATCCAAATACCGCACCTTGTCACGCTCATTCACCCACTTATGCGGGAGCCCTCATGCGTCCAATCATCAAATCCGTAACGCCTCCCGATAAGATCAAACCCCCTAAGAGAGGGTGGCTCGTTCTCTGGAAAATCCCACCATCAAAGGGTGACATACCCCATTTAAAGAAGGAGAACCCGCCATTCAAAATAAATTCGCATTGGGTGAGATCAAACATCAAAGGGTGACATGCCCGAAGTTGTGGAGTCAAACCCCAATTCTTACGCTCCCGGTTGATTGAGCGGTCTCGTCAAGCTAATGACGTAAAAGAAGCGCTTCGTGGGAGGCAACCCACGCTCGTTTTTCCCATTTTCCTTTTTTATTTTTTTTTATTTTTTTTAGTTGATTTTGAGTCCTTCATTTATTTTTTGGTTTTTTTTTCTTTGTTCGTAGGTACCATCGAGTTGGGAGAAAACCGAGTCGAATGCAATTCACGGAAGAAAATAGGATGGATTTGACGAGAGCAAAGTCAGCGACCGCGCAGACTCAGCGGCTGCTAACCATCGCGCACCCTCTATGCGTCAGCGCCTCGCGCCAGCACCAGCGCCCTGCGCCACACCGAGTCAGCGGCCGCTGACCTATGTCTCGTAAAATCTTCCAACGCAACTCCACTCTATTTACATAAGTTTACTCAGCGACCGCTGACTTGTCAGCGGCCGCTGAGGTGGCCGAAATTCACTTACTTCTACCCCTTTCTCCTTATTTCTTCATCTTTTCCCCCATTCTTCATCCCCAATTTCCCCAAACCCTAACCCTTCTCAATCTTACTTGTCCAATTACTCCTTCCATACTTCTTAATTTGATCCAATTCTTTGAAATCACCACTACTTTTCCATCCTCTACCACTCTATCCGATCAAATTTTCAATTCATCCACCAATTCAACCCAAACCCCAAACCCTCATTCCATCTCTACTTTTGCACACCAAGTGTTTGTTAAAAATCCAATGGGGAGAAGAAGGTCCAAGACTAGTGAAGTGGGGCAATCTAGCCACCAAGGTGACGGCGACGAGAAATTTCATCCCGTTCGTGACCACATCCCAACTTCCGGTGCACCGTTTCCAATTTATACCAATCAAGAGGGTACACTTTATACTCGTTTTATTTCTCTTGATCTCACACTTCCACGTACCTTAGATTGAGATCTTATGTCTAGCCTAGGCATTGCCTCTAAATTGACTCGCTATTTGAAGAACATTGGGTTGGATAAATATGCTAGATTAGAAATTGATGGCTATAGGGAGCTAGGACTTGAATTTCTCACTACGTTTGATGTTGCTGCTGATTTTAAATCATTTAAATTCCGTTATCGAGGTATTGCTCATACTATTACCACTGCCATGATGAAATTCATCTTTGGATTTCCTACCTCGGGGCTCCATCGGGTGCCCCCAGAATTTAATCCGAATCTAGCTTGGTTTAAGCTTACAAGTTTTCATAATTGGGCATCGGGAGGGATGTCCAGTGGCTTTCTTTGGGACCCCGAGATCGGCGTTCTCCACAAGTTCATTGCCTACTCTATCTCAGGCAATGAACAAGCCAACAAAGTGAACACAGTGGAGTGCTTCCTACTCCATTGTGCTATCAAGAAGATGAAGATCTGTCCGTCCTCTTTCATATTCGAGGCCATCCAATCAATTCAAAGGCGGAAGCGGGCCCATGCCTCCCTTCTACATCTTGCTACCCCTCAAGCCTTGCACCTCCAACTCATCGGTACAAATGGCCCTCCAAACCATGAGCCACTCCTCACGAAATACATTGACATAAATGAATTGCGGGGTGCGCCATTCGCCCTCTCTCGCACCGAGTTAGTGCCATAGGAGCGGAGGAATTGTGTGCGGCGCTATCTAAACGCCCAAGTTGCATCCCGAGCATCTAATGCATCCGAAGAACCAGGAGATGCACATATGGAGGATAATGAGGAAGCTCAATCCGAGCATGAGGAGGACGACCATGTGGACACCGCCGGAGGATCCGAATGGGGTACCCAATCACAATGGGGCGGACAATCTCAATGGGGCACCCAGCCTCAATGGAACGCTCAATGGGAGCAGTTTACTCCCGAGGTCACCACGGGAATACGCGAGATACGATCTGACATCCGCGACCTCCATACTCGCCTCGACACACATCAACAGCAGTGGGAGGCTCAGAACCGGGTGATGGAGGAGCAAACCCGACTACTCCGGGAGATGCAACAACAATGGTCCTCTTGTACCCTTGGCGGTTCACCCACCTATCCTCCTCCCGACCAACCGTGAGCCTTTGTCTCACTGTTGAGGTACCTTTATTACTTTCTTTCCTTTTCGTGTGAGTGTGTTTTCGGCTAACTTTTATTTTTTATTTTTCCCTGTGTTTCTTAGTTTATGTTTACAGGTTTTCTCTCCGTTTGTTGTTCCGAATGCCGCATTTCAGGGACGTTTCTCTATCCCTACTTTTTAGATCTTTACTTTCCGCAATGAGGGCATTGCTCTATTTTTGTAGGAGGGGGAGGGGTTTCTTCTTATGCGTGCATTCGTCATTTTATCTTCGTGTCTTGTGAGCATGTGAAATTTTGATTATTTTTTGAGCTACTTGGTCTTTATATATCGTGGATAAATCGAAGCATGACTTATGTTTGAGATGAGACATTATTTGAATTCCTTAATTCATTAGGAGTCTATTTATGTTGTGAAACATAGATGAACTAAGAAGTTGTAGAACATTAGGACCGGATTGTAGATCTTAGTAGAATGATTAAAATAGTGATGCATGATGATATAAATTGATTGATTCAATTGGCTAGTTGTTTACAACCACTTGTTGCGTATCCATGTTTTATTAAATGAACTTTGTCAAGAGGTCTCTGCTCCTATGGGAACCATGAGCACGGGAAACCGCGTGAGGATACATTAGGGAACCCCTAATTGTTCACACCTCGCGACAATGACCATATAACTTGACATCGTTTTAAGTAATTTTCTTAAAGTTCTTAAAATATAGGAATACAAAAAGGATTCTACCTCGCTCTCTTAACTCAAAAATACAAATTTTTAAAAAAGATGGGTATGGGAAACCACACCGGAAAAACCCGATCATTTGGAGTACTCACCCGATGAATATTGTCCTAATATTCCTCATGTTGAAAGAAAGTAAATAAAAGAAAAAGATACGCTATTTAAGATGGATAAAAGCTCTAGCCGATTATGTGATCTCAATAACATCTTGTGCATCATTATTTTGCATTGTTCGAATCGATTATAATCTAGTCTAGATGGTCTATTTACTTCTATGATCTCTATGTGACATGATGTGATGATATGATGATTAATTTTGGAATGATTTGAAGTCTTATCAAGAACACATGCCGTGATTAGATTTTTACTAGCGATAGTTTAGACTAAGTTATGCTTGAGGACAAGCAAAGTTTTGTGTGTGGAGGGGTTGTTTAGTCTCATTTTGTTCGTCTAAACTTAGGTTTTTCGTAGCTTTATTCGTATTATTTTCTCTCGTTCCGTGATATTTTGGCCCGATTTATGTTTCATTTTATGTTTCAGGATCATTGGCCTAAACGAGCGTCAAAAGTGGAAAAGAAACAAGAAAAGACGAGAAAACGAAGAAGTGTGCCGAAGGACACGCGACAAAGCGTGTTAGCGGCCGCTGACCCATGATCAGCGGTCGCTGACTAGCCAGGCTGAGCCAGCGCCCGCGCCAGCGGCCGAACCAGGCCGCGCCACACGAGTCAGCGGCCGCTGACATATCTAAGCAGTCGCAGTTTTTCACGCGGGCCGTTGCAACGAACCCTAGCGCCACTCGGAACAAACCTAGTCAGCGCTCGGTGACTTCCAGAGACCGCTGACCTTCCTCTCGTTATAAAAAGACATGTCGTGCCATTCATTCGATACATCTAAATTCTCCACGCTTCGTCCCGACTCCTTTTCGCACGAACTCCTAGACTAGTCTTCCAGCATATTTCCATTATTTTTAGTTCGTCTCGATCCCACAATCAAGGGTCGAGACTTAGCATTTTAGATAGGATTTTTCGTTCCGTTCTTCGTTTTAGAGTTAGCCGTTTACAACATTCGAACACCGTTATTTCCAGATTTTTATTGTCCTTTCAGACGTACTTTGAGTATTAATTCAAGTTCGTTTCTTTTCCTTTAGTTATTGCTTTGTTTATTTACTTTTATCGTTTGTTTCGTTTTATGCTTTCAATCCTTTTCATCATTTTTAAATTCCAGATTTCTTTTCGTTCTTCTTTCGTTTTCAAACTTCAAATTCTTTACTTTCCTAGATTAGATTTAATCTTCGTTCTTAGTTTAAACTTTAATTGCTTTCTTATTTACTTTCTTCGCCTAGCTATAGAAATCCAAGTCAAACTCCTTTTAATTGCTTTCCGTTTTTACGAACAAAGAATATAATCGCCCTGTTAAGTCTTCCTTGAGAATACGACTAGGGTCAACTTATTAATCTATAACGAACTCGTTCTCTTGCGAGCAACTTAATAAAATAACTTGGAAGTATATCGGCTGGAAATATTCCTCGTGCCCGTTACTGAGTCCATTTATCGGACAGTGGGTCTGGTCTAAACAACGCCACGTACTGAAAGTTAAAAATAAGTTGAAACAGAATTCCATTTAGAAATGCACTCTTTACATCCATTTGGAATACTTTGAAACGTTGGAATGTAGCGTATGCAAGAAACAATCTGATAGCTTCTAGTCGTGCCACATGTGTAAATGTTTCATCAAAGTCAATTCATTCCTGTTGGCAATATCCTTTGGCGACTAGCCTTGCTTTGTTTCTTACCACTTCACCTGTTTCATCCCTCTTGTTCTTGAATATCCATTTGACTCCTATAACACCTTGATGTCTAGGTCGATCTACCAGATATCATACTTCATTTTTCTTGAATTCATTTAATTCTTCTTACATGGCATTGATCCAATCTGCACTTTGTAAGGCTTCATCGATGTCTTTTGGTTCGGTGTGAGATAGATAGCAACTTAGCAATGCACTTTCTCCATGCATGCGTCTAGTTTTGACTCTATCAGCTGGGTTCCCAACAATGAGATTAGATGGATGGCTATCTACCCATTTTCTTCGCCTTTTCATTTCTTCCTCAGATACTTCGATTTCTATCTCATCAGGTGGATTCTCAAATTCGGGATGATCTGTGATAGGAACATCAAAGAGATTGTCAGTGTTTAAATCAATAATTGATACTTCATTTACCAAATTTTGAACAGATGGCTGTTGATTTGTAGGTGTAGCAGATTGAGGAATATTTTGTTCAGCAACAGATGGTTGTGAACATTATTCATGTGAAGTTCCCCCTTGATCTGTTCCTCGTTGTGTTTCCTCTACAGCAGGTTGAATATTAGTTTCTTCTTCATCTTCATCTTTTCGTGGAATCCATAGAAGGATGTCGTTGATGAGTCTATCTGTGGAGTTTCTCAATATTGAGGGGGTGAGATCATCTTTTGAAGAAAAACTATTTGTTCCTGAAACCTCAAAATTAGCTTCATCAAAAACAACATGTGGTGTTACTTCCACAACAAGAGTTCTCTTATTAAAAACTCGATAAGCTTTACTGATTTCAGAATATCCTAAGAATATTCCTTGATCACTTTTGCTATCAAATGTATTTAAGTGAGTTTTTCCATTATTGTAAATGTAACATTTACATCCAAATGATTGAAAGTATGAGATTCGAGGCTTCCTGTTATTCCACAGCTCGTATGGAGTTTTCCCGTGACGTCGTGTGATGACAGATCAATTTTGTGTGTAGCAGGCCGTGTTGACTACTTCTGCCCATAACTTCTTTGGGAGGTTGATTTCATTTAACATAGTTCGGGTAGCCTCTTTAAGCGATCTGTTACGTCTTTCCACAATCCCATTTTGTTGTGGTGTTCGAGCTGCTGACGTTTGATGTTAAATTCCCATCTTTGAGCAGTATTCTTCGATCATATGATTTATGAATTCAGTTCCACGATCAGATCGAATGGTGATAATGGATGTCTCCTTTTGATTTGATAGTTTGTTGAGTAAATCAGGTAGTTTCTCTAGAGTTTCATTTTTCTTGAACATGAAAACAACCCAAGTAATTCTAGAGAAATCATCAATAACGACAAGAGTATACTTTCTACCGTTTACACTTAATGGAGATACAGGTCCAAAAAGGTCTAGGTGTAGGAGTTCCAAGATTCTTGAAGTAGAGTGAGCTGCCTTTGTAGGAAATGATGCTCACGTTTGTTTTCCAGCTTGACAAGCTTCACATACATGGTCTTTGTCATAGATTTGAGTAGGCAGACCTTCAACCAGATTGTCTTTCACCAGCTTGTTGATAGATTTGAAATTTAAGTGGCTCAATCATTTGTGTCATAACCAGCTGGTTTCTATACTTGACTTTGTTACTAGACAGGTTTCAGTTTGATCATTCCATTGTACGATATACAATCTGTCCTGCAAAATCCCAGTAAGAAGAATTTCTTCTCCTTCCATATTCTTTAGAATACATTTGTTAGCTGTAAATTCTACTCTTTTATTATTAGCACAAAATTGACTAATCAAGAATAGATTATGATTTAATCCTTCAACATATGATACATTGAGAATAGTAGTGTTACCAACTTGAAGATCACCATAACCCTTTGTATATCCTTTTGAATTTCCTCCAAAAGTAACATTTGGTCCAGTGCTCTCTTTGTAGTTGATTAACAAGTCTTTGTTGCACGTCATATGTTTAGAACATCCGCTATCAAGTATCCACACCGTGCCCCGAGCTGTGTGCTTCCTTCTCATCGATCTCCTATCCTACAATGAAAAATTATTTAGCTACCCTACTAATTGAGGGTGCCTTGTTAGTGGACAAAGTTCCTTTTGGAACCCAAATTTGCCTAATGATAGTAATATTTTGTGATGGCCTGATTTGTTTGCCACTGAAATCAATGTAGACTATTTGTTTCTTCTTGGCAGGTGGTTGAATGGGTGTGGACCCATAACACATTTATCATTTTTACATTACTTTATACATTCTTCTTAATAACCGTGCCCAAAAGTTTTGTGTCATGCTTATTGAGACGGATGGAGTACATAATTATTTGAGTTCGTACATTTATATACATGCATCCGATTCAAATTCATATGCACATATCTCAATCAATTAATTCTCATCTTAGACACATATGATAATACGTACTATAAATTTAGATATTATAAATATAAATTATCAACGAAAATAAAAAATATATTTAAACATTTATACAGTGTATCCAATTTTTATTTGAATTTCGTGCAAGTGTGCTTATCTCAAAATGAAATTCATCCGTACTCTAATTAAAAATTAAATTTGTATACACTAATGATTTGTGTCCTCATTAGCATATAGTCATGAATTAAATTTTTTTTATTTTGTGTAATTATTTTCCCTTATTTATTTGTAGATATCTATATGATTGAACTATCAAAAATTTTCCCCTTATTTATTAAAAGATACACATGGGAATGAACAATTAGAATTCCCCCTATTTGTTAGCAGATGTATATAAGAATGAACAATTATAACTTTTATATATATGTTATTAATATATTAAAATGTATATTTTTAATTAAATTTTTTTAAAAAAAATTGGAGAATATAGATAAATAGAATTTAAGAAATTTGAAGCATGTCACATAGGATTGAATTCATAATAGTATTAAATATTAATAAATTAACAAAATTCTAATATCACCCAAAATAAATATATAATTAATTAATTAGTATTATAATTATGCGGAACCAATTGCCAAATTGAGCAGGAGCCAAATTGAGCAGGAAGGACCATAATTATAACATTTAGTAGTTACGTATACTAAAGTTAAAATAATATTAAAGAAAAAATTATATATGTCATACACGAAAATGCTCACCCGTCCGCGGCGGGCGGGATTAATGCGCCCACGAATGATGTGGCATGTCATGTAGATATATATTAAATTCTTAATATTTTTTTATTAATTATCACTTTCCGACTAGGGTTCATTGGTTAGAGTATAGTTTAATATTATTCAATATAAATTAATAATAAAAAATAAATTTAACAAAGAAATAAAAATATAGTAACTCACATGTTAATGTGGCAATGACGTGACATTGCCACATCAGCCGCGGGCACATTAAGATGTGCCCGCCGCTGGCGGTAGAGTATTACTGATGTCATACATGCTCACATTTATTTTATTTTAATTAAATTTTTATGATTGTTAATATTTTTGGTTATTATAATGTAATTAATTATGTCACTAATACACTATTTTGTAACAATTTCAATAATATTTACTAGAAAAATTATGACATATGCTATATCATATTTAACATAATACTATTACTATAAATGGAATTGAAATAAAAACTAAAATTACAAAAAAAATCCATAACCATTATTAAAACATATATAGAATAGGGTGCTATATGATAAATACCCTATTTCATAACTAAAAATGAAAAATGTCCACTTTATAAATTTTTTATGAAAAATGCCCACTTTTATGTTCAAGTTACTTAATTGCCCTTAATCAATTTTTATTTTATATAAAATTTGGTGAAAATAATGCAATGATTGAAAAATTATTATGTTTAATTTAGAATTTATTATTAGTTAATTTTTTTATTCTTTTTGTAAATATAATTAATCTAGATTATTATTATAATTTTATTTTACAAATATACTCAAATAAAATTTTAATTGTTTTAATTGATCCAAAAATTGTAATTAATTATTAATTTTCGTAATACATTATTAATTTTGTTAATAATTATGCAAAAATATAATTAAAAAACCAAGAAAAATTAAATAAACATAATTTCGAAATTAATAAAATCGATTAATTATGTTTAACATTCGAAAATATATTAAAAATATTAAAAATAAATCGATAAACGAGACATGAATTTTAATTATAATATTATTTACAATTGAGACATCATAATTGCAGTCGACACCGTACACCCTACACCGAACGTAGTATTTCATATGAAAATTATAATTATATTTAAACCTAATAATTAATAATTTTAAAAAAATACAAAATCCGGACGTGAAAATGAAAAATCCGGACGTCCATTGTATAAACCTGGATGGTTTGGGTCTCACACACGAACCGACCGGGTTTTTGTATTTTCCTCAAGTTTTTTAAACTTTTTTACATAATTATCATCATATATCTATTTAATAACATAAATAATCAAATTAACGCTAAACGTGTATTTTATCATACACAATTTTAATTAAATAAATAAATAATTATCAAAAAAAAATAACATGATAATAACATTTAATATTTTTAATGCAACATATATTACTAGTATTTCATACGAAATTTCTTATTATTTTTCAACCTAATAATTAATAAATAATTAAATTAACAAAAAAAATGAAAATACGGACATGAGTTATGAAAAACTCAAACGTGGTATTTCATATGCAAATTATAATTATATTTAAATCTAGTAATTAATAATTTAAAAAAAAAAACCCGGACGTCCATTGTATAAATTCGGACGGTTTGGGCCCCACACCCAAACCGATCGAGTTTTCGTATTTTCCTCCATTTTCAAAAAAATATGATATTAATAATAAGAATAAGTTTAAGTTAATAATGGTAAAAAAAATATTAAGTAATGAAGTTTTCCCAATATGTTGTAGGAAGATAGATAGAATATGGTTAATTTAGTAATTTTAGGTATTTTCAAGTAATATTTACAAAGTGGGTATTTTTCTTGTATATGTTACATAATAGGATATTTATCATAAATTACCCTATATAGAATTATATTTGTCATACATGTTCACCTATATTTTATTTTAATTATACTATTATGGTTGTTAATATTTTTGGTTCTTATTAATGTAACTAATTATGCCATTAACAATATTTTGTAACAATTTTAATAATATTTATTATAAAAAATTATGACTGTATATTGTATCATATTCAATATAATATTACTACAAATGGAATAGAAAACATAAAATAAAAATTAAAGTTGTTGGAAACTCTACAATGTTATATTGGTTTTGATAATGTTACTCGAAACAACACTTAGTTAAAATATGAAATCTTAAATCAAGGAATTGATGTTATCTTTTAAGGAACAACTTGTATCTAAAAGAAGCAGATCGTGATAATTTTCCTATCTGTATTATTCTTGTTGGGCTTTCCTGGACACATCAATTGCCTCTACTCAAGGCTTAAACTCATTGTAATGATGGCAAGAGTTAAACTTTGAACAGATCGAATTTTGGATCTGTTCACAGTTTAACAGCTCGCTGTCCTTAGCCTTTGTTTAAGGTATCTTTTCAATTAGATTTTATTAGATCAAAATTGTAAAAGGAAGTTTGAATTCTCAAACTTACTTATAGTGATCTATCTTTCTAGTCTTAGCATTCATAACAGCTACAAATGTAAATAGTACAGATAGATAATAGTTCTACCATCTGTCTATCTAGCTGTATAGGAAAGTATTGAAGATGGATACAACAACAGCAAGCTGCATTACAACAGATCGTATTCCAAAAACAATCTGTCTAAAGATCATCTTCAACAGATTGGGAAATAAAAAGGGAAACGATATGCATCTGTTCTAAGACAGCTCGAGGCTAAACTATCGTAGGAAACGATATGCATCTGTCTTAAGACAGCGAGCTGCTAACCCACATTCTAGTTACGGTGGACTGCCGACATACCTAAATTTGTCACAAGTCAACCACTCGGTGTATTGTCACATCAACGGCATACTTTAAGGAATGAAGTACGAGTATATCAAAAATCTTGTACGATGAATCAATCTCAGTATGGCAATACACTGGGAAAATCGCGTGAAAGGTGGATACACTCTCATTTGGAAGCGCGTGCTTCAACAACCCTGCCATGCATTTAATGCAGCCATTAATGCAATGAAGAAGGACATCATCGTCTCCAACGGATAGTTTCTTCAAAGAGGCTATAAATTCCACCTTCACCTCCAAAATTAAGTACGAGAATTCAAGCTATTATTCTGCTACTACTCTGCTAAAATCTTCAAAGCTCTCATCGCTCAAAAAACTTCCAATCTTCAAGAATTCTCTGTTGTGTTTACAGTTCCTTTGAAGATTTATTTTCTGGAGAAACCATTTTCTCAAAACCAAGTTAGGTTCTACAGTTGAACCAGTTGTATTCTAAGTTTGTAGTTTTCATTCTTAGAAAGAAGATTGTAATCACAAGAAGTTATCTAGATTTGATAATTCTTGTGGCTCGTACTCAACGAGTAAAAAGAAAGGAGAAAGCTAGTAAAGTTCTCGATCTAGTTTTGATCGAACCGTGTCACGTCCCCATTTCACTTCTCTAAGTCAAATCGAGGGAAACGTGACTAAAAGAAAATATACGGATAACAAACGATACGAAGCAG
>JAPKLX010000111.1:880056-953382 GCA_026898415.1 Leonotis leonurus | reverse complement strand
ATCTAAGCCAGACTCACCATTTACCTCTAGGTAAGGCTTCAAGGCAAAAGTGTTACATACCACAAATTCAAACTTTAGATTCAGCAGGTGAACTTAGACAAAATCATAGCATGTTAGTACTTATGACTGTAGACTCTCTTCTTAACTTGCTAGATTTATAGCACCCTTACTTGAGAAACTGCATCTAAAATTTGCAAAGAGCATGGCATGCTTAACAGTTTCTTGGTTACTTCATCTAGGCTCTACTTAGAAGAAATTGGAGCCTAGCACGCTGTTAAAACACACACTGGATAGTTTCAAGCTTCATATCAACTGACCTCAAAAACAATACGAATGAATAGCACCTAAAAATCTTAGTAACATTAGCATGATGAAACTTAACTCACAGAACCTTAGAAAACATACATGCTTACTGCACTCATCAAACCAATAAACATTTATAGCATCTCGACTCTAAATTATGAGGAATGATGAACAGAGGACTTAACTGGGTCCCCTGTAACCGAGCCAGGCCACGGCTGACCGCCGACCAGAGCTCCACCGGAGCTTAAAATGTAACATCCCAGCGAACCTCCTCCCTTCCCTTTAGAAAACTGATTAAGAAGAACAAAACAAATAAGAAACTCAATAACATTAACCTGTAATACAACCTAGCCTAAATTACCTCCTAATGGGTGAGATATCCAGAGACAGAGGGGCAGTCCTTCAAACTCCATAACCGAGCCATCATAACTGTCCCGACGGGCGCAGACCCACACCCCCTGGACATGAGCTGTCCAGCCCAATCCAGCCACCCAGCAACAAATTCTCAAACCAAAAACGAGAAAAACAAAATATCAGTATATTGAATATTAGAATCCAAATCTGAAATTGCAAAGCAACCCTAATACTTAAATAAAATCACAATAGAAAGAAAGAGATAGAGTAGGAGATGGAGATGAGAAGGATCAGGGAAGAAATTACCTGAGGAAGTTGGACAGCAGCAAAAACGCGAGCTCCGCCGAACGCAGCTCGTCGATGTAGCGGCGAAAGCGAGAGAGAGTGCAGCGAGGGAAAGGGGGGGGGGTGAAGGAGGGATTCCAATTCTACAACCCTAAGTCTAAACCCATTAGAATTTTCCAGAACTCGGGCCAGATATGGGCCCGATTCATGGGCCAAAGATTTATTTACGGGCCAAATAATTAGACTTATATGGTCCTGATCTAACTAAGGTGTTGGGCTCAGAATTAATAAGAAGTTATGGACCTAAACAATAAATCATGGGCTAAATTAATTAGGATGTTGGGCCTATTAAAATAATTAAGAGAAGAAATGACTAGATAAAGAGCTAATGGGCTAGAAACAAGTTACTTAGACTTAATTGAGTTAGTTATTTATCTAAATAGATCAAGAGTTAATTTAATTAACTAGACCCATGGATAGAATTTTTAAAAACTAAATTGAAGGCTTAATCGATTAATAAGGAATTTATTTATCAACTTAGAAATTTAATTGACTAATTAGAAATTAATCAAAGGGGATGGTTAAATTATTTATCATGCCTATAGTGTGGCAATTGAAGTGTAACTAGTTTAATTAGAAATTATTTATCTCGATCTAAGGATCGAGATATTAAATTAGAAATATCTTTAGTTATATTACCCAATAATTACTTATTTGGGTATAGTAAATTCCCAAATCATAAAGTGACTTAGAAATCACCAAACGACACCTCTAAAAACACGACTCCTAAACTTGTGTCATAGTCGAATTCTAGAGACCCGAGAATAAACTCTCAAATTAGCCAAGGATATTAACTCCTTACACTTAGAGTTTATTTATATACTCGAGTAATGTATCTCACCCGAGATCTATTTAAAGGTTGCGGCGAAAGGTCGGAACCACAGATCGGAAACAAAGCAATCAGCAATCAAGACTACTCAAGTAGGCTTTTCTCACTCTATAAAAATATGTGTGTATGTTTTCAAAATGAAAGGAGATATTTTCAAAAGCATTGTCTTGCCATAAATGTTTTCGCTTTATGTATGATGCCTATCTGTTATATTTATAATCGAATTCGGGTTCCAGTGGGTTAGCGTCTCCACTTGAACTAGTGTACACAAGGGACCGTGAGTCAGCGAAAGGTTGACCGGTCAAGTGTTTGTGGGAAGTGGCCACTTCTCCGGCACATAGAAACTTCAGATTTGGTTAATTATACAAAGAACTAGGACTGCAGTCAAATTAGAACTTTATGAAAGAAATGTTTTGTGAACATAGGTGTTTTAGAGACAAAAATCCCTATGTATCACTTAGAATGGCTTGACAGTTATACTTGTAAGTGTGCGATTTTGGCACGTGTCTACTGAGTACAAACTTGTACTCAGCCCTGCATGTGTTTCTAAACGTGCAGGTTAAGAAAGAAGATGACGTGGGTGCTGTGTAGAGCTTTTGTCGTATCTCATAGTAGCAGGCTCTTGGGGGTTCTACGTGTCTTCATACACGTAGGGCTTTATTTTACGATCCTACATTCCGCTGCCAGAAGATATGTAATAGACTCGAGATATAATTCTTTAAATTTGTAATGCTGTGTAAAGAGCTCATGACTCTAGCTATATTAATTATCAATCTCGTACAATGAACCTTCAATTTATGTTATGAGAAGAACATCAAGTTTCCCTTATTCTATTTCACTTTGTTATTTAATCCCTTCATTAGTCACGTTTACCCGGCTTTACTAGAATTAGTAGAAAGCGGGCGTGACAATAAATGAAACAATTCAAATAATTAATGGGTACTATTCTGCAGGTTTATATGCATAGACAAGTAGATTACAGGTTTTGCATTGAACACTACTAACTATTAAGCATGCTACAATTATTATTTTATAAATTTTAAAATCAGTTCGAGTATATAAAATTCAAAAATTCAAAAGGGTTTGAAATAATAAAATGAGAAATAGTTACAAAATTTAATTTTTTTCGGATTAGGAATGGATGTATATAAAGAAATGAGTTCATCTATTTTGAGATGAGTATGCTTATATAAAGTTCTAACAAATTGGTTAGTTTATACAAAATTTTAAATATATTTTTATTTTTCTTTAGTTCTATATATTTATAATATTTGAATTTTTAGTGCATTGTATTATAGTGAGTGTAAGACCATAACTAATTGGTTGAAGTATGGGTATATGAATTTCAAATATGTATTAAATGAACAATTTCAATTTTAATTACTTTCTGAAATTTCTTTACAATTTCTTCAAAATCTGAACTCTCCCTCGTCCCCTCTGCGACTAAGGTGACGTTCACAGCTTCTTTTTGCCGTTGTCTTCCCAGGTAACCCCCCAGATTCCCCTTTTCTTTCCTTTAAAGTTTCAAAGTTCAAACAAAATCCACGACATGTATCTTGTTGGATTTTTATGGTTAGACTTTTAAATCTTTAGAATGTTGTTCATCAACTGGGCTAATGTGATGTTATCAATATGCATGATTTAAATTTCCTTTTTTTTCTTTCAAATTATGATTTATCTTATAGTATTATTATAAGGGTGTAATAATAGGAGGGTATATAATAATATATTTTATTTCCAAAACTCTATATTCAAAGTCTGAATATCTCTGCAAATTTGATCGCAGATTGTTACCCATATTTTTTTCTCTCTTATAGTTTACATAAGGTGCAGATTTAGCATGCTTTGTATCATTGTATTATCCTATTTATTATTAGGATGTGATATGAAAAATAAACCATCAATATGCATGGTATACTATATTTTGTAGGCTTTGTTATTACAAATTGAATTGTAGTATAGTAATTGCATGGTATATTAATACCTTTCTATGTGCCAATGTATTTTGTAGAGTCTTTATGATTCATAATTTATATATATATATGTAGTTTTTATTTACTTATGTCATGTAAATAAATAATCATCTTCTATGTATATCTTGCTTACCTTTGTATATGCCAATATATTCTATAGTCTTTATAGAGTCTTCATGATTAATACTTTATATATATATATATATATGTTGTTTTTATTATTTATTTACTCATTTTACTTAAATAAATAATTCTCTTCTATATATATCTTGCTTAATGAAGACAAGGTAATACATAATTCTTCATAGTATCTTAATATTCAAGATACTACTAGTTAATTATATACAAATTTCTATAAGGTATATAATATTATTTAATTGGGTATAGTAACTTTTTAAATATTAATCGTTATTTAATAATTCTAATTAACTTATAAATTCTAAAGCTATTACTATCAATACAAACAAAATTCGTTTGTCATGTTAATACAAGCTCGTGAATATTCAGATTTGATTTTGAAAATTTCATTAAAGTTATATTCATATTCGTACTTACATCCAAAAAATAAATATATTTGTTTAAAATTTAAGTTGATTGCTATTATTGATATTTTGTTATATTAAATGACTATATTATATTATTAATACTAAAAGATATACTTAATTCGTGTCCTTAATTTATATATATTTTGATAAAAAAAATGTGAGAATTCTATAATCAAAGTATATTGAAGTTAATGAAACAGAAAAAATATATCATATTTACTTTTATTATTGTAAAAAAATAACTAATAATTCAGATGAATAAAACTCAAGCATTTCTAGAATACCATATGAAAAATAGAATTAGCATAAGAATTTAAATCACTTTAAAAAAAATAATACTACTTTGTATTAGTATTATTAGTGAATCGAGTATTAATAAATTAATATAGATAAAAATATATTTCAAATTTAAAATCTATATAATATATAAAAACAGGCTTTTGACAGTTTTTTTTTTTTGCTGTAACAGTTATTTTTTAATTGAGTGTTAATGAATGATCGTGTCTATTCGCAAAAGGACGCCTGCAAATACAAGTTTATACTGTTTTACTTAAAAGGTTGTTTATTTTCTACCCCACCTCCCTAACGCCTCGCCGGTTTTCGAAATCTCTCTCTCCCTTTTTCGTTCTTAACATTTTCATTTTATATGTTTTCTTTCTGATTGATTGCGTCACATTCTGGTGTTAATGTTTGTTCAATTATGACAAAGGGCTAAAGTTTGCCGACACGAACAATATCCAGAAATCAACAGTTATCAGCGCCTCCATTATGGTGTGCTATTTTCCCAAAATCGGTTGGATCTTCTCCTCCACCGTCGTTGTTTCCACCTTCTTCTCCACCTCCAACAGAAGTGGCTTCGTCACTCTTTGCTCCATGTCCACCGGTTCTGCGCCGGCGCGGATGAGAGTTTTCAGAGCGAGGTAAACTGGGATGGCGAGAGGTGAGCAAAATTAGGAGAATCGCGGTGAAGAATTGCGAGAATAGGCGGCCGTGAGTGCCCGTGAGTCTAAGGCTAGCAAATAGAGAGCGATAATAACGGCGACGCGTTGATTACGCCGAAGTATTTGGTCTCTTCGCTGTCCTCAGTGGCGGGGTGTGAGGGCGGGATCTCACGGATGAAGAACATGGTGGCGAGGCAGACGAAGAAGGGGGCGACGGTGAGCATCATCAGAAATTTGGCGGGGTCGTCGATGAACAATGCCGAGCACACGTCGGTGAATATTGCGGTGATCAATCCCACGTACCCTTTCAAGATCCCCGAAACAGGGCCGTGATTCTTCTGGAAATTGCAGATGCATGTTACCAGAACCACCGTGTTCATCCAAGTCATGTTGTTTCCCCCCAATACACATCTGCAATACAATCAATTACTAATTTCATACATAATTTGGGGTTACTTACTGCGCAGTAAGGAAGGGGTTGGATTCGACCGCTGACGACAAGCCACTGAACGTCGTAACCAATGATACCTTCGAGGGAGCCAATGAGGAGGAGGACAGCGGGGGTGAGTAGGTGAGTAGGAGGACTTTTCCTCCAACGTTGAAGAAGTTGAGTTTGAGTGAAGAGGGACTTCCTTGGGAGAATATGAAGATTGTTGATTATGGAGAACATATAATCAGGAGTGTTTTTCCTCCGACGTTGAAGGAGTTAAGTTTGAGCAATGTGGGACTTTTGTGGGAGGATATGGAAATAGTTGGTCTGTTGCCTAATCTTGAAGTGCTTAAACTAAGAAAGTTGGCTTGCATTGGCGAGACATGGAAAACAAGGGGAGGATTCTCTAAACTTACCCATTTGTTGATTGAGGAATCCAATCTGGAGAATTGGATAAGCAAAAGAAGTCACTTCCCAATACTCAAGTCCTTAGTGCTTCGTTGTTGTTTGCGTTTGTTAGAGCTCCCTTATAGTATTACAAAAAACTACTCACTTGAATTGATCGAGTTGGATGATAAGAACAACTCTCTATTGAGCTCGGTCCAAAGGATTGAAATGGATGGACGGATTAGAAACGATCGCCTTCAAATTCGTGTCGTGTAAAGGTACAATGATGATTGTTTTGAAGATATTATTTGGACTCTACTTGATCTAATTTAGACAACTCGAATCATTATGATCGTTATGATATTCTCCTAGCCAACTCTTGTCATTAATTTGTTTTTCAGGACTATTGTTGTTGATGCATGATCTGATCAAATGGAAAAGGGACTGGGTAGAGAAACTGGATTCTCCGAAGTATGTATGGGTGTGATGCAGGATATAACTCTTTCATATATGAAGCATGTTATCAAAAATGTATTGTTCACTATTTCAAAGGAGTGATTTATGAAAGTGGAAGATATAAGATATCCATAGATTATGGAACTTTAGGAGATGAAGATGATGCATAGAGAGTCAATAACGTCTTTTTTCGTTATATATAGAATTTTATAATAATTATCTGAATGTGTAAAAGTGGACATATTCTTTCAATGCATTTTCTAGCTATTTTGTTATAATTATGATTTATGAACCGACCTATAAAAACATAAAACCAAGACTCATTTTACCAAATAAAATATTCAACTATAATATATTTGATTTAAAAATAAATCATTTTTGGCTATAATGACCCACTCAAATAATACTACCTAAAGAGGTTGAGAAGAACTATTGTTAGTGAAGATTAAAACACATAAGCGGCAGAGGCTACCGGTAGCAATAAACACACATAGAGGGAATAAAACACAATCTTGAAAGACTAATCATTAAATCAGGAGAAATAACATTTTCTTGAAAAAGGAACAACAACAAACAAGATAGATGAGAATGAACATAGCCCACACATCACGTTTTCTAGAGAGAGAAAAGATTGGAAATGACACTTTTACCTTCACATATTCCTACGCATCAAAATCTCACTACAAACTTTACAATTTGATCGAACAAATTAAGCATGGAGGCGGATTTGTGGGAGTCTCAATCGATGGAATAGAGGGCAAATTATCTTAACATGACTTATAATGTACAATACATCAAATATTATTGGGGTAAAGTGACAGACGTGTTTCTCAAAGAAGAAGAATTATTTTTTCGCGTGCTAACTTTTCTATTTTTGAAATGGCGGGCCAACTTTTTAACTCTGGTAAGTTTGCCATTCTATTCTACCAAATTCTAGATACGCTTAATTACATAACTCGTGCATGTAATAATGATAAATTATTTATAATTCAAAACTCGAACCAATCACATCCTTGATAAATTATTTTTCTTTAAAATTTTAAATGACTTACATCACAAAAAAATACAACCAAGCAAGTATTCCAAATGTTATTATTGATGACATTACATTAACAATAATAACTTGTATTTATAATTTTCAATTTAAACCGATAATCAAACATGAAATAGCATATCATACTTTGAAGTTCAAGTTTTAGAATCACAAAAGTAGAATGTATAATAAAATGTTTAATATACAACATTTATATCGTAATATTTAGATGTATGTGTCATTAAATAACTAATATAAACAATCAGTTTAATTTTTATATATCATGTAATGTTGTCTTCTTTTCTAAAACCACTTATATATATTTTACAATAATATAAATGATGATTAATTTAACATATAAATAATAATTAAAATAATTAATTTTAATATATAAAATGTTCTAGTAAAATTAAAAGTATACTCCCCTTTTAGCGATAAGAGATAATTACGTAGGGTTATTTCGAATAATGCTACAATTGTAGCCGCTCTCTCTCTCTTTCTTTTTCTCCTCTTTCTTCCATTCCCGTCTGCCGCTACTTGTAGGAATGAACGCTGGATTTCTACACTACTCCTCGCATTAGCGGTCTTCCGCTGCTCCTACGCTCCCATTCCCGTCTGCCGCCGCTCCTCACATTAGCACCACCAATCCCTTTTGTGTTCATCGTCTGTCCTTAAACATAAACATGGGTAAGAATACTATATGCCCAATTTCGATTGTTGCTCGCTTCGCCCTTGTGCTTCTCATAACAGTTTTTGTCCTTCTTTTTTGGGTGCAGAAGACAAAGGTAGCCGCAAAGACCGTAGAAAAGAAGCTCGCTTAGCTAGAAACAAGAAAAAGTTTGATTCTTGGATCCATCATCGAGTAAATTGCATATCTATATATTCATATTCATTGTTACCTTTTAGTATATTTTTCTTTTTTGTTTTGCAAAGCTATAAAGTATGAACACGAACTTATGTTTTTCAAATTCTAGATTACTGCTGCCTTTGCTACATATTGTTGATTATATACATTATGAGTACAAAGATTTTCGCGTTGCTATTTGCTTTTTATTCTTTGAAGTAAGCATTTGATTTTGTTTCTTTGAAGCAATCAAAGCAATCTAAGTTGGCGTCGAAGGCGAAGAAGGCAGGGAAGTCACTTAAGAATAATGAAAATAATGTTAGCACCGTGGAACCTGAGATTGTGGAGAAATCCAAATCTGAAACGACGGAGATGATAACTAGTAAGGCAGCAAGACAGCCTCGTGCTTCAAGAACCTCAGAAGCTAAAAAGGAGTTTAAAAGGAAGAGGAGTTTGAGTAAAACTTCAAAAGCCAATTTCTTTAACCTACTAGACTTGGAAACGAATGGAAGAATGGCATTGGCAGAGGAGGATTTAAGGTTGGAGAGAAGACTTGCGAAGAAGCTCAAGGTGAAGGGTGGGAGATTAAATAATGCTAATGATGATATGGATATGTTGCTTGAAGGAATACCCCCTATGATTGACAATCTTGAGAAAATTGGAAAAGGAGAGAAAAATTCTCAGGATGCTGCTGTTTCTTTGAAAAGTGAATTGGTGGATGAAGACTCAGATCCTGAAATTACATCGGGTGAAGACAGTGAAGAGTCCAATTTACTAACTACTGATGAGGATCATGAGGATATGAATGAGGCAAGCTCACTAAAAGATTCCAAATTTTCGTTTGATGAACCCAACAAAGAGTCCGATCCACTGACTAGCGATGAGGAGCATGAGGATGTGGTGGAGGCACTCTCAAAAAAGGATTATTCAAAGAAAGCCTTAAAGAAACATGGTAATTCCAATACTTCTGGACAAAAACAAGAAGGTGATTCAAGAGTAAACTCAAATACTGAGGATGGATCTCCAAAGACTGTCTCCTCTAATGTGGTCTTGGATAAATTACCAAATACGGGGGCAGGGAAATATGTGGCTCCTCATCTTAGACATCGTGGTGGAAATGAATCGGCTGAACTTGCCGAAATGCGTAAAAGACTACGAGGCATGAGTTTACCTTTGTATTCTCTAACAGTTTGATGACCTTATTAGTTATTATGTGCTATATCTTAGATTGATATTATTCATTATTTTCAGGACTTCTAAACAGGCTTTCTGAGACTAATGTGGAGTCGATCACTGGAGATATTTCTGCACTCGTTCGTGTAAGTACCTCACCATCATATCTACTTTCTATGATATTATTCATGTATTTCTTACAGAATCATTGTAGACAAGTAGATGACCATTTTTTCATTCTCACTTTGTCTGACAATTGCAAAAAATTAGGCATTAACGAAAATGTTCATATGAAAACTGATAAATTAGTGTCTAATGTTCATGCTTAGTGGCTGTAGTGTGGATTATCACGAACCAATTTGTTGCTTTTGCAATCTCAGTTATCATAATTTATGTATCTTATACTTGCCGACTTTAGGCACCGGCCATTCTGTTCATATGGAAGTGGAAGTATCATTAAGTTTCTAGTTGTCACTAACATTTGTACTGTTGATTATTATGAGATGGTTTGTCGATATAACAATCTCATTTATCATGATTTGTGTAAATTCTGCTACTTGCAGTCAGTAGGTCATGCTGTTGGTACCCAGATCGTGAGTGAAGAGATTGTGACATCTTGTTCTGGAGGTCCTCGTGGCAACGAACAGTTAAGAATATTCCTTTCGATCCCTGGATGTCCTTTATATATTCAAGTTTGAATTCCTAGTTGAGTTCATATGCATATGTAGGCTAATGATTATTATGGATTGTGATGCTTCGGTGTTGTCCATTTGTAAAATATTTATATCAGTTATTACTGCATGTCAATCTTTGTAATTTTGTTGTTCCTGTTCCATTTAGCATGAACTATGTTTTTGGATTTCCATATGAAGGTATGCTGCCGTTTTTGCTGCATTTGCTGCTGGAATGGCTTGTTTGGTTGGGGTGGGCTTTGGTGCCAAACTTCTTGAGCGCCTTGCAAATTGTTTCGAGGTATTTTCTCCTGAACAAATTTTTCCCATCTTTTGCATGGTAAAAAAGTGAAATAATGAATAACCAACAATGAGAATCTACTCAATCAAATGACATAGTCTACTATATCAAATTTGTTGTATGACCGCCTCCTTCATACTGATAAGCTCTGCTTTCTTTTTGGTTGACAAAGGGATTTTTGTGTTTCTATCTCAGGAAGAATATATGAAAGAAGACAATCTCTCCTTAAGGAACTTGACTCTTCTATTATCTCATATATATGTTTTTGGAATTTGCTCCAGGTATACTAGCAATATATATTTATGTGTGTGTATATATGCATGTAATTGTATGCTTGTCTTTTATAAACGCGTTACCATGTTATCTCGTTCTGCATGTATATTGACTCCATTTCTGATTTCTTAGAGTTTCTTATTCTTTCTTCCATGTTTGCATATATCAGATCTCTCGTTGCCTATTAGTTTGTCTATGCAATTGTATACGTGAACCAAACCTTTGTTCTGTTATGTTAAACATACTAGATTAAATTTTGTACTCTACCGATTATCCTTAGCTCCTAACTGTTGTTTGTCAGCAGATATTGGTTTAAGCATGCTAGAATAGCATTAAATGTTGAAAATATTCATGGACTGTTTTTTCTGGTTCTATAGATATATTGATTTTTTGTGCAATTAGAAGTTGGTTTTCAAAGATATATGCCTTTGGTACGACATGAAATGACTTAATATACAAGTATAGCGTCAGCATTTGTTGCATATGCCAAAGTGGCATTTGGTAATCTCGTTTTCTGAAGTTAATACTAAAACAAATTCCCACTAACTTTATTCAGTTTGCTTTGCATCTGAATGTTTCCTCGATGTGATTAACTTGACATTTTGATATCAGATTTGAACAAGTCATCTTCTTCCCGTGTTTTTCTAATTATAATCAATATGGAGTTTTGATATGTATCCCTCTAATGAACTCTCCTTTTGATGACCAGTGAATTGATATACGATTTCTTGATAATGCTTGGCAAACGGTTAACTGAGGTTGATGTTTCGACAGTCTTGACAGTGTTGCAGTGTAAGTAATATTTCCATTGGTTTTTGTCATGGTAAATAGTTTATAATTGTGGACACAAATGTCACCTCAATCAAACAAAATCTACATGACTGTTATAAATGGTTTGTACATGGAATTAGGATCTGGCAGTAACCTTTAATTTGTAAATATGCATCCTTTTTATTATGATCATGTCGTTTGCTTATATGTTTTGCTTTGGATGTGCATACTTTTTCTTTTGCCATGACATACAGGTGTTTTTGTGACCACATTCTGTTTATACAGGTTGTGGGATTAAATTGCGAGGTGATGATCCATCTGGCATGAAAAGTTTCATTCATAGTATTCAGAGTAGAGTGACCGAGTTGAAGTCCTCTGAATCAGGGCAATCAAATATAAACAGCAAAAGAGTATGCTTATCCAAAATTATTGATACTGAGTTTGTTATATGCGCTTTTTCTACTTCCATTCACACCTGTCAATTTTTTAGATGGAGTTTATGATTGAAACTATATTGGATATAAAGAACAACAAGAAGAGTTCAAAGGAAGAAACTGTGCAGCACACTCGGATAAAGAAGTGGCTGCAGAAGGTTTGTGTTCTTATCTCACATAATTTCTATTGTATTATTATCTCCATTTCTATTAGACATTTGGCTTGTTTTCATCTGCAGTTAAGGGTTGATGAAATATTAATCCGGGACATGAAATGGAGCATGCTTCTCGATCCTAACAAGAAAGGCCAGTGGTGGTGGTCTGGGGATGTCGCATTGACTACTGAAAATATAGAAGAGGTTGCTGGCACAATTGATAAAGAGATTCCCGAAACCAAAAAAATGCTGCAGCTTGCAGCATCAATGAGGATGAATACAAGTGCAAGAAGAGCAATTTTTTGTATAATTATTAGTGGGGAGGACTACATGGATGCTTTTGAGAAACTTCTTGGTCTGGACTTGAAAGGGACACAGGTATCGATATCTTAATTACTGCTCTTGTAGTTCATTTATCGTTTCTTATGGCCCAGTCCTCCGTCTTCTTGCATTCTAGGATCGAGAGATCATGCGGGTACTTGTGGAGTGCTGTCTACAGGAGAAAGTATTCAACGTGTACTACTGCCTTCTTGCATCCAAGCTATGTAGCCATGACAAAAACCACAAGTTCACTTTACAGGTGAACCTCTGATTTTTTATTTAGCTATATTATTTATTGTGCTAAGATTGTTACCAAATATCTAACCTTCTAATGATATAATATACGAAACACATCATTCTTTTATATGGCTAGGTCAGGTATAACATATATATATCCACTTACCTTCATGTCATTCGCTTGACACACTTTCATCCTTGTGACTTTCTCGTGCAGTATTGCCTGTGGGATCACTTCAAGGAACTGGAGTCGATGACATTGCTCAGATCAATGCATTTAGCAAAATTTACCGCAAGGATGATCCAGTCCTTTAGCCTTTCGCTAGCTGTTTTGAAGACAGTCGGGTTGACTGAACCTGCACATCTGACTCCTAAAAGGATCATGCATTTCCGGATGCTATTCGAGGCCATATTCGAGTTCTCAGATAAGGATGTTTGGAACATTTTTACGCGTGTTGCTGTGACACCCGAATACGAAAATCTAAGGACGGACTTTGAGCTTTTCATCAGCAAATATGTTGTGAGCGGTAAAGAGTCGCTTGCAAGTAAGTTCAAGATTGCTAAGAAGGCTCTTAGCAATATAGAGGGTGTTTTAATGTGAATTGGCAAATCTGGTACCATATTTTTGTGTAATGATTTATTGAGTTTGGACTGCGACATTCAGGTTTTGAAAGACTAGGATACTAATAGGATAAATCAGGTTTTGTATCTATCTATCTGGTCTAGTTAATACACACAACGGGAACACTTATTTTTGTTCAACCGAATCTTTTCTTTCAAGTGGTTAGTCGGAAAATTTGACATCATCAAACCCATTCAATTTTTGTAACTCATCTAGATATATTTATATTTTGGATGAAAATTAAAAGTTGCCATTTCCATAACTAAAAATTGTTCATATTGTAAAAATTCTATGAAAATTATCCAAAAAATGGGTGAAGAGACAAAAATACCCTTATCTTTTATTTGATTGTATAAAATTTTATGTATTTTTTACACAAAAGTACAATGTGTAATAAAAAAAATGATTCAACACATCACCTGATTATTACAAGTTTGATTGTTTGTTTTTAAATCATAATATTTATTGTAGACTCAAACACCACACACACACATATATATATATATTATTAAAACATAATAACATAAAAAGTAGTTAACACAAATTAAAAAACGGAAAATATGGTCGTTGCTTCCAAAAATCTGGTCCTGTGTTTTATAAATTTTAATTATTCATGACAAGATTTTAGTTAAAAACGACCAGATTTTAGTTTTTTCTATGTTTATGTTCAAAAAATAATTTAAATCATCTTCCAACATATACTTATCAAATTAATATTCATTAATACAAATATATAACACAAATTAACTCAATCAATGCATAATTAAATCAATAACATTATAACATTACACTAAAAAAAAAACCTTGCATTTAAAAACACCCATAATCTTGTCGTGTAATTATAAAATTTGGTCGTGAATAAAAAATATTTTTCAAGACACGACCAGATTTTGTTAATGCTCGACCAGATTTTGTTTTTAAATTACTCTTTGTTCATGCAATAATTTAAAACATGTTCCAACATATACTAATCACATTTATATTGTTTAATAAAATAGTTAACACAAATTAACTCAATCAATAGATATGTTCATCTTCAATGCATAATTAAATCAATCAATTTATAAAATTACACAAAAAAAAAACAAATAAACCTTCGCATTTAAAAAAATTAAAAATCTTGTCTTGTAAATATAAAATCTGGTCGTGAATCAAAAATATTTTTCAAGCCACGACCAGATTTTGTTAATGCTCAACCAGATTTTTCTTTTATATACAAAATTATCTAAATTCGAATTTTACTAACTTATTCATCCATTTGCTTTAAAAAAATGTGGTTGTTGGTGGAGATTTTAAATCAATCAAATAGTGTAGTAAAATTTGATAGGGGTAGTATGTTAAAATGAAATATTGTGTGAGGTTGAATACGCCACTTTTAAAAAAAATATTGTTGAATGCATTTGTTTTGATGCAAAATATGGGGTATTTTTGTACATTTGGACATTTTTCATGTATGTTTTACAACTTGGACATTTTTCATTTTTATGTTATCAAAATGGGTAGTTTTCACAATTAACACTTATATTTTTGTTTATATAAGAATAAAATTATTATGTTTGAGATATAAATGATTTTAACCATCTATTTTAATAAATTAGAAGCTAAAAAACATGAATACAAATACGATATGAGTACAAAAATACATCAATTTTCAAAAGTATAGAATAAGTTCAAATATTAATAATATTTTTAATACAAAATATAGATAAACTAACTAATCATCTATAAAAAACAATTTCAAATAAAAATTTAATATCAAAATAGACTAAAGAAGCAGTAATCTTCTCTTGTTAAATGTGCTCAGTCTCATCAATCGTCATTAATTATTACTTCCTTTAAATAGTACCGCATGTAATACGACTAATATCAATATCAAAATCAAAGAGATGATAATTGATCTACTCTGGGATAAAAAACAAAGTGACGCATGCTACATCGGTGATTGAAAGAAACTTGAAAGAAAGCATCAGAGCAGAAAATGCAGAAACCATTAATGTAGTTTGTGTTCATTCATAACCATAATGGAAAAGGATGCATATACCTTTTTGCAACCATACATATATATGGCATCTTATACACCAGACCCTAAGTTTATTCCATTTTAAACAATTACAGTACAACACTCACACAGTCACCCTAGTCTAGAGTTTTTTCTCACATTGATCGACTCCAGCATCCTTCTAGCTTCCTTTTCACTGCTGGACAAATGAGCTTCATTAGAATGCTGACTGGACATATCACATGCAATACCACCTTTGCATATAGCTATATTTCTAACAGTGATTGTTACAATTTGGGCAGTAACTGTTACCTGCAATAATTATCTGATCTACAACTGCAGAAATCACAACTCTATACCTAATTAGCTTCATTATGCGGTATTGGCTGTTGGTCAGATGCAACATTGTAAGCAACCCACTGGTCATTGATATATGTCATCACCGTTGCATTTCCAGGGATCGGCCAGTTTAAATTGTGCGGGAAAACCACTGTCTTCCACTCAGTCGGCAACTTGATATCACCTGTTGGGTCGGGGAAGGGCTGAGCAGCAGGTGTTGAGTTCTCCAACTTTGGATAATGAGATGAAGGGTTACTTTGAAGTTGAGCCTTTGCATCCACGTTTCCAGTTGAAGACTTTGCTCTTTTTGCGTGTAGAAGATCCTCTGAAGTGTAATCAGTTATATTAAAAGAGGATGTATACATGCATCACTTATGAACTTCAGACAACACAAGTAAAACATCACAACCGATAGTGTTGGTTGACTATAAATCTCATTGATGTCAAGGATAAAAGAAAGCTTAAAAGTCCGTCTCAATTATCTTATTTGTTAAGAGATCCATATTTGAATAATGCATCATCACATCTGAAATAATCAAAAATATATACTACGGAAAATAAGAATAATTCATAACCTTCATCTTTTGCAACTGTATGCTTTTCAATTGTTGCACGGGGGTGGATATTTTGTGGCCCGTTATCCGCCAAAGGACATGTGTTCATAGAAGATCTCTTTATGGATGTCATAGGTGGGCCTCCTACAAAATTAAGAATGTTTTTAGAGCATTCACCAAGTTCTATCTGCTCTTAATCAATTTAGCACATCTTTGATCACATGGATTAACATACCTTTCATAAGAGCATGGTATGCAATTTCAGCTGCGTTCATCTCAGCCTGCTTTCTGGTTTTAGCCTCAACCCCTTGAAAAGTATTAGATCCTATCTCCACAGTAGACATAAATGTAAGCTTGTGCTGCAACCCTGTCTTGACCGTCTTATATGATGGACATAGTAAACCCTTCTTCTGAGCCCATTCTTGTAGAAGATTTTTGTATAAGCCTTTATCCTGAGATTATTTAAAATTTACAAATTTACATGACAATAATAAACATAAATCAGATTTTGCATTGTAGAGATATACTACTAACCTCTTGAGTTACATCCACTGATAATGCCTCGCAAGCCATTTTTGCAGCAGTTTGTTCGGCTTCCTTCAGTGTGGAGAAATATTCTAATGTTTCATATGATTTTCCATTAAGGGACACTTTTGACTTAAAACGGAGTTCATGAGGCGGGCCTTCAACTTCATAACTGTATACCGGGAAGCCTATATTTTCTTTTTGAGCATGTTGTTGCAGTAAATTCTTGTACATATGCAATATATCTGTGAAAGATAACTTCAATATATTAGATAAAAGGAACAAGTAAAGAAATAGCATGTCAATGATGTCACTCGGACAAATGCAGCTTTTTATACACATATTATTCATCTTTATTCCATTTAAACACAATATACATCTAAGGATACATTCAAATTAGGTTCATAAAGTCCAGTGACAACACAATGACTCTAACTAGAAAGTATTATTTACAGAATAACATATGCAGTGGCAGTGATATTAAAACATCAAGCAACATATGCATGTATTAGATCTCATTTCCTGTTTACGTGGGGCATTAAAATCAACTTAACCTCACTATGTGATTCATTCTCTCTCCGCAAGTGCAAATTAGGTTATACACTTCTCAGACTTAGTTGTCTGCTATCACAACATATTGATATTGACCCAAAGAAAAGTATGAAGCTCACAAAGTCAAGATTGACATAGTAATTCAAAATACAAGGCAATTCTTGGTTAGTGGAGATTGAAAATATTCACACACATGAAATGTTGGAGACCAGAAATCTTGCAGTTTCGAGAAACATCTTACACAATAACAAATGTCCAGGTTCTAAAATTGGCTCATTGAAACTTATAGGAAAACCCAAAATAACAAAAAAAAATATATGATTTCTGACCTTTGGGAGCTATTGCAACAGTAGAATCTATACGACATTGTGAGGTTTCATCACCATTCTCCTGTAATAACTGCTCCTCTGCAGGTTTTGCACCAGTATTATATTTAGTCATCAAAAGTCCTGCACAAACAATAACAATGTAAATTTACTCATTATTAAGGATACTGAAAAAAGAAGAAGCAAGTGCATGATTTATAATTTCGAGTAGGAAACAACTATTCACCTTCTTTTAGGACAACCCAAAATAGCACATAATGAACCAAAAAATTCCACAGTGAAAATTTGCAGAAATGGAAAATAGAGAAATAAATACCAGCAGGGGGAGTTGGAAGGGATGAGGGGAACGGAGAGACAGGAAGCGGAAAAGGACCTACAGCCATGGAAATGGGCTGAGTTTTAGGTGGTGCGTCTACAGGCAAGGGAGGAGCGTCGGGGAGGGGAGCGGAGGGAGCGGAGGGAGCGGAGGGAGCGGAGGAGGGCGGAGCAGTGAAGTGCTCAAAAGCAACACGTGCGGCGGTGTTCTGAGCTTCCTTAGACGACTTGCAGTGATTTGGAGTGTGGAAGAGCTCGCCATTGACGGTGACGGTGGCGGTGAAGCGCGGCATGTGATCGAGGCCGGTTTTGGCGGTGGCGTACTCCGGCAGCTCCCAGCTCCGGCGATGGCAGAACTCTTGCAATTTGGTTTTGTACATACTCCTTGGTGAAGTTTCAGATCGATTGAGGATTGAGGGAAAGAGAGGGAAGGGAGCTCAATTCAAGTGTGAAGAAAGATTGCTGAATTTTTCTTTTTCTGAGAAGAATCTTTTCCTTGGTTTTTATAGTTGCTGAAGTATTATTCTTATCCCTATTATTTTTATTGGCCAAAATTGGTATATAACACCTTGGACTTAGTTGTGCATTCAAAACAAAATCACTCTACTTCAGATATAATTTATTTCAATCATAAATGTGGCAAAAAATCATAATTGGTATAATAAATAAAATAATACTAGTATTAAATTTGGCAAAAAATCATAAATTTCTTTACTTTCAATTATAAATGAGGCAAAAAATCATAATTGGTATAATAAATAAAATCATACTAGTATTAAATTTGGCAAAAAATCATAAATTTCTTTACAGATGTATGTTAGTTTTAACTTTTACTGGCCCCTTTGGTAGTTAAGTGAAGATTTATCAAGTTGGGTTAAATAAGATGGGGAGAAAAGATATAATTAAAGTCCTATAATATATTGTTATTAAGTAGAAAAATATAAACTCAAATTAGATAAAAAAAATTGTCAGAATAAGTTATAAAAGTACATTTTTATCCTTCTAATTTTAAAAAATATTTTAATTTATCTTAGCCATCCCAACAGTCATCGTCTTCAACTAGAAGACCAATTTATAGATCTCTGCATCATAAACTCCATCATAAATAGTCATCGTCTCCAATCAACCAATTTAGAAGGAGAAGAAACGTTCCATCAATTCGGATGAGGGAACACAGAGACCCAAAAAATAAATAAATTGAAGGTTGCTATTTGAACTAATCAATGCACCTAGAATATTAAATCTCGCACATAAAAAGAATGAAGAGGAGTAGATTGTCCAAAAAACTCCAATTCACCCCATGTCAAAAATTTTGGACGAGGAACTCAAAAATAAAGTTCAAATAGATAGAATGTCATAAGTTCAATTCACCCTAAGCTAATTTATTATGCATACCTTCCATTCGTTCGATTTCTTCATCATGTCGCGAAAAATACGAGATGATTTAGGCTGAGAGGCTGTATGAGAGAGCATTTATAGTTGTGTGTTGAAGGTAGATGAGAGGATTTATTATGGACTTTTCGTCCAAGTCTAAGAGGAAGATAAATATACATTTTTGCAGTCATGCTGAAAAACGAATAGATTAGCGCGGCTCGTTTCGCTCTTCAAGCTCCCCACTCCCTAACTCATCTCTCTCTTTAAAAAAAAGTCCTTTCTCCTTTTCGTAATAAAATAATAAGGTAAACTTTCAAGCCGTAGCTTTCTGGTTTTTCCATCATCCAATTCACAACAAATCAAATGAACCTGGCGAAAAAGAAGTGAACACTTTGTTGAGGCTCTGACAAGACGTCTTTATTTTTCTTCAAACCCCCAATCCGCTCTCACTCGCCGCTACTAATGGCTCGATTGATTTCCCTTGCTTTAGCTACTCAGATGTTAAAAGGTGAAGGAAAGGTTTTTCGGCGGAGAAAGCAAGAATGAAGTGTAGAATTGGGTAGGGTTTTCTCGGCATAGGGGCGGCCGCTTGAGTTGATACGGTTTGCAGAAACCTAGATGATTGTATTTATGATTGTATTTTTTTTTATATAGAAGTTGGTGTAATAAATGTTGTGTTATACTCTCTCCGTCCCACTAAACTTGACACAATTCTTTTATTTGGACGTCCCACTAAGCTTGACACATTTCTAAAATAGTAAAAGTTATACTTTTAAAAAGGTGTGGACCCTACCACCTTTATCACTTTTACACTACTTTATACACTCTGCTTAATAACCGTCCCCAAAGATTTTATGTTATGCTTATTGAGACAGAGGTAGTATGTTGTTGAGGTATTGTAAATATAGTTTGATTTCATATTTCAAATAATTATATAATGATAATTATTTTCAAAAAGTCACTTTTAATTATATTGAATTGGTAATGATTTCTTGCACATCCACTGATTGCAACCTAATATTAAACGCTGCCTTCATGCATCTATCTATTGACAAATTCACTAATTATATTTTGGTAATGTATTTTTGGGATGGAAAAAATGTGGGCCGAAATTTGAAGGGTGCATTTTCTAATTCTTTTAATGGGCTGAAGTTTGAACTATATAATTTGTTTTGGATTTGAGTTTATTTATTGGGCTGAACTTGGATATTGAATAGATTAATTTTTAATTTTATTTGGACTATGTGTTATTGTTTTCATTTTATAATTTAATGATTATTGGCCGAAATTTGAAATACTTATTTTGAAATTGACGTTATTTATTGGTCTGAATTTAAGTATTTAGGCTCAATGTTATTATTTCTATTTTTTGGGGCCTACTATTATTTTTCATGAATTTGTTTGTAATTATATATTTATTTATATTTTTTGGCAGAAATATGAATTTACAATTATTTGAATAAGTAATTATTTCGTCATAATTTGTTGAATATACTTTTAAGGGTGATTAGATAATTTGAATACTATTACCTTATATAAATTTTTAAGATTAATTGTCTTATGGTGTGATTAGTTTGTTGTTGCATTTTATTTTTATTTTGATTATTGTAGTTCTAATGAGATAAGTTTTTTTAAGATTAATAGATCTCGTAAACTTTCTTTTTTCGTGTTGCAGAACTATCTTATACAAAATATCGTCGGTTGGTTTTGAATTCTATATCGGGAGAGATTGTTTCTAATCGTCATGAAAATTCAAGTCAAAGTTTAGAGTTTACTATTCCTATCAATTTTTTTTTAAAAAAAAAAAACACTCCGGAGGGTGGGGAGTTAGACAGACTCCCAACCTGTATATAAAAACTCAAAGAGGAATGTTAATACATGATGTTGGGCCCAAAAGTGACCCACCATCCAAATCATGAACAACATATAAACATAGGAAGGATACAACCAAGGCCCAAACAGGCGGGCATCAATCACCAAAGGTGAAGGAAAAAGAAAAACCAAGAACATAAACATGGAGAACTATCTAAAGCGGAATCTGAAGTTAGGATAACCATGCTGGTCCATCCTAACTAGAGCCACAAGGTATCTCGGGGCAGTAAGTCGATCATAAATCACCAAGCCCGGGGTCTATGTCCCCCTCCGGGCCAAGAAGTCCGCAGCTCGGTTCCCCTCTCTATGAATGTGTGAGAAGCGAAACTCAAGCTGCTGAAGAATGTGTCTGATCTCCGTCACAGTATGACGCAAGTGAGCTGCTCCAAATCTCCCTGAGGTGAGAAGCGAGAGAACAGCAGCAGCATCCATCTCTATCCAAACGTGTCTGGAGAAGTCCCTAGCAAGTCTGAGCCCGTGAAGCAAAGCTAAGAGCTCCGCCTCAAAGCTCGAACTAGCTGTCAGTGGCGTGCTGAAAGCGGCAAGCAAGGCACCTGTGTGATCACGAACCAAACCTCCACCCGCCGCCGTCTGCATGCTCCTGTCGAACGATCCATCCGTATCCAGCTTCACCCACGGCACCTCCGGCGGATGCCAGAGTACCATGAGTGATCTGAGCACCCTCCTGACCGGCTCGGCAGCCGGCATGAAATCAACTCTGGGGCGACAGCCTCTCCAGTCAGCTGAATTCAGCTTTCTAGAAGCGACCAGAACCCTCAGCTGGTGAGTAACCTGCCAAATAACGTGAGAAATATGGAAAGGAAAGCCACGATGCTTGCAGCTGTTCCTCTCCGTCCAAATAAACCAAGTGATGAGGCAAGGAATCAGAAAACTGATGTGCGTGCTCCGTGCTCGGGGAAACAAGTGTCTCCAGTGACCTAAACTACGTGCAATGTCGGTGCTCGTGTGCGTGTGAGTACGCGCAACAGGGAACCATGAGGCAAAATGAGCCCATATAGACCTCGCCGACTCACTAGACACAAACACATGCATGAGTGACTCAACATGAGGAGACCGACAACACAAGCATCTGGAAGCCAAGGAGATAGAGCGAGACTGAACCACAACATCCACCGGGATCCTCCCCAACAACAACCTCCAAAGAAAAACAGACACATTCGGCACCAGACAAGAGTTCCAGATCTCACCGAAAAGAGGACGGGTCGGAAGCCGCCGCCGAACGTGCTCCCAAGCAGAAGTCAGGGAGAACTCGCCATGTCTGGAAAGACTCCATCTCATGACATCCTCACCCCCCACAAGAATCGGCGTAGCACCCAGAGTATCAATCACAGAGATAGGTAAACCACAAGAAGCATGCAAAGCAAATAAAGCATCCATAGCCCACACAGAATTATGCCAGAAATCACAGACTCGGGGATGAGCAGGACGACTCTCGGTCACGCGAAGCTCGGACAGGGGACGATCCCCATACCAAACATCATCCCAAAAATCCACCCGACCATCTCCGAGGGACCACCGAATAAAAACATGCGCAACAATACCAGAACGTAAAAGACGACGCCAGATACTACTATCATGCACAGAATAAGCAACACGCAATGGGGGAGCACCACGACAGTACTTCGCCCACAAATACCTGGACCAGAGGGAGTCCCGAGCCTGAAAGCGCCACCAGAGCTTGTAGCTAAAAGCCAACACAAGGTCCGAGAGACGTCTGATGCCAAGGCCACCCTCCTCTCTGGGTAAACAAATCTGCTTCCAACTGACCCAGTGCATCTTCTGCTGCTCCCCGATGGAGCCCCAGAAGAACCTAGCCATGATCTGCTCGAGCGCCTGAAGAACCACCCCATACGGCTCCATGACCTGGAGGATGTGGAGGGGGATGGTCGAAAGCGTACTCCTGATCAACGCAAGGCGGCCTCCAAAAGTGAGATGTCGGTGGGACCAGCTGTGAATACGGTCGCTCATCCTCTGTCGGAGCCCCAAGAACATGGACGACTTCAGGTTCCCCTTATAAATGGGGACACCCAAATACGTGAAAGGAAAGGAACCACGCTGAAATCCCCCCACCTGCAGAATACCACGGGCCCACATATCATGACGCTCGCTGAGAAAGAAGCTGCTCTTCTCCACATTCACCTTCTGACCGGACACGGCAGCATATTCCTCAAGGCAATCCATAGGCCTCCGCATCGCGGGACGGCTCGCCTTGGTGAAGATGATGATATCATCAGCATAAGACAAGTGCGAGATAGGAAAACCCTTGCGCCTCGTGTGGAACATCATGCTATGCCGGGACAAGATCAGTCTGTCAAGAGACCGAGAAAGATAGTCAGCCGCCAGAACAAACAACGACGGCGAAATAGGGTCACCCTGTCTGAGTCCTCGAGAAGAAGGGAAGAAACCCACAGGGGCGCCATTCACCAACACGGTGAACCAGCAGTGCTGCACGCATCTCTGAATAAAACCCAACCACCTCGGCGGGAAACCCATCCGCTCGAGAACTCTGAGCAGAAAAGGCCACTGAACTCTGTCGTACGCCTTAGCCATGTCCAGCTTCAGCGCAACGTTCGGTGCCCCCGACTTCTCCTGTAAGTCATGAATCAGCTCCTGAGCAAGAAGCACATTGTCGCTCAGCAACCGACCCTGAACAAAGCCACTCTGATTCGGCGCAACCACAAGGGGAATGAGAGGCGCCAGTCGAGAAGTCAAGATCTTGGAGATGATCTTGTTGGTGACATTGCAAAGGCTGATAGGACGATAATCCGCCCAAGTCACCGGAGCCGACTTCTTCGGGATCAAGACGATCGAAGTAGCCGTAAAGCTCCTCGGCATGGGCGTGCCAGCAAAGAAATCCTCCGCCGCAGCAAGCACATCAACACCAACAATATCCCAACAGCTCTGAAAGAAAAGAGACTAGAAACCATCCGGCCCTGAAGTGCTGTCCCCACTGATACCAAAAACGGCCTCTCTGACCTCAGCAGCATCCGGCGTCCCACACAGAGCCTCCAAGTTCACAGACGGCGGCAGCTGCTGCAGGCAATCAAGATCGGGATCCATCAGCTCGGGGATATCCGACGTGAGAAGATGCTGAAAGAACCTAGAAGCAGACTCCCGAATATCAGAATCCTCCGTATGGACCTGCTCACCATCACGAATAGAGTGGATCCGAGACCGAACTCTCTTCTGCCTTACCCAGCCGTGAAAGAACTTAGTGTTGCGCTCCCCCTCCGAAACCCAACGAATGGCGGCCTTCTGACGCCAGAAGTCCTCCTCCATCCGGGTCCTCAGAGCGTACTCTGCCACACATCTGTTAAGCTCAGAACGAGCTAGAGGAGTAGGAGATGCGTCATAGGAAGTCTGTGCCTGAAGCACCGCTTCCTCAGCAGCTCGAATCCTATCAAAGATGTGACCAAAAATCTCCCTGTTCCACCCCTTGAGAAACTGCTTCGTGCGCTGTAGCTTGAATTGTAGATTAAGCATCCCCCGAAAGCCAGTCGGTGCCTCCCAGATACGAGCCACCTCCGAGCGAAAGGTATGATGCCTGACCCACATGTTCTGGAATCGAAACGAAGCTCGGTGAACCACAGCCGAGAACTGACATCTCACCAGCAACGGACCATGATCAGACTGAATACGAGGAAGATGAGTGACCCAGGTGACCGCAAAGACAGAAGTCCAGTGCTCACCCAGCAGGATCCGATCCAATCGCTCACGCAAGCTGGCCCTCTCCCAAGTGAAGATAGGACCATCGAAACCAGGATCACACAACTGACAGTCAGAAATGACGTCCGAAAAATCAGTCATCTCCCCATGACGGTCCACGACACTCCCCTGCCGCTCATCCTCAGATAGAAAAATATTGAAGTCACCACCAACCATCCACGGGTGACCCTCAACAGCAACAGAAACGTCCCTCAGCTTCTCCCATAGAGCATATCTCCCCTCCCTGCTGCACTTGGCATACACCACCGAAAGAAACAGAGGGCGAGAGAGAATCGCTGCAGACAGGCGAACGTGGAGCAGCTGATCCGAATCATCCACCACCTCAACCTGAACGTCCCGATGAGAGAAGATCCAAATCTTACCACTGGCGTTCGAAGCTCAGAAAGTCATCCCAAACCACCTCCCGAAAAAATCGGGCTGAGGAGAGGTTTGGGGCTCGAGCACCGCAGCAAAAGAGAGATGATACTGAGCAATCAGATTCTTGAAATGACGCTGGGATCCTGGATTCGCGATCCCCTGCGCATTCCAAATCAGGAAGTTCGCAGACATGAGAGACTAGTCAACAATCACAGAGGCGAAATGCCTCCCTCCCGTCAATCGACTGCCAGCCCCTGGAGAACTACGGGACCTGGCAGGAGTATCAGTGGACGCATGAGGGTCCGAAGAAGTACTAGCCCTCATCTCATCCACAATCCTCACACTGTGCGCCGGTCGGTCAATAACCATATCAATGGAGCCCTGCTCAACATCCGCACCACCATCAGTATCGAGGACGCTATACTGGTTCCCTGTCCTCACCTGTGCCTCAACTCGGGGACCTCTCCTCTGGCGTCGACCCGAAACAGCAACCCACTCAGTGTCTGAGACCGGAGGGATAGCTCTGTGCTGTCTGAGCTGCTCTCCTGGGGAGACCGAAGCCCGTCGATCGCCCATATGAGATCCTCTAGCCGAGCGTCCTCTGCTACGCCTCTGCGACGTGCGCTGGCGAATAGTGCGACGGGCCTCTGCAGCCTGCGGCTGCACCTGCTGTCTCGGATGCTCCGTGGCTCCCCCAGATATAGGTGGATCCGAAGCACTCTCATGGGGACGGGGAGCCTGAAAGTCCGCGCTGGGGACCTGCTCAGCTACGCCAGCGGGCTGAGAAACATGCGCCGAAGTCGCACTCTATCTGTGAAAGTCCTTCCTCTCCGGCCTCTGCTTCCTCCCAAAGGCGTAGCAAGACTCCTGTGTGTGGCCGACGTGTCTGCAGTCGGAACAGTAGTGGGGGATTCTACCCCACACAACTCGCTGGGTAAGCTGAGTACCCGCAAGATCAAGGCAAATCTTAGTCGGAGGTGGCTGAGTGATGTCAATCTCTATGCATAGCCTAGCATACGATAATCTAGACTGTGTGGCAGTGTCACGGTCAACCTGTATCGGGGTACCAAGAAGACTACCAATAGCAAATAAAGCACTCATATCATACAGATGGACAGGCAAAGCAGGGAGATTACACCATATAGCAACTATGGGAGTCTCAAAAGCAGGATTAAAATCAGGGGTCCACTTAAAGACACGCATGGGATGACGCTCTATATACCACATAGGAGAAGAATTAGGACCATTCAATAACTTCGCATAATCAGACTCATCAGACACTTGAATTAAAATATGCTTAGCATTCAGATATTTCCAAGACAAAGAACCATTAAGTTTAATGTTACCAAGTGCTTTGTCGATGTTGTGGGAGGTAGGGATGGAGTGGGAGAACTTGCCAACCAGAGCGCGTCCGACCTGACCTGCAAGAGAAGCGATGTCAGCTGAATCAAATGAAATCAACGACTTACCTTCCCGTTCTCCCGGGTGTCCCAAGGAAGCAAGCTGGTCCGGCTGGAATGTGACAGGGCCCGTGGGGCTAGAGGCAGCCCGTAATTTATCCGCCATGGTCATTTTAGGGTCATTAGGGGGATGAGGTTGGGCTGTGGAACCCATAGGAGTGGAGGCATGGTTCGGCCAGATAATATTAGCAACATTAGAAGTGGAGGAGTTGGTCTGTGAGGTAATAGGAAGGGAAACAGAGGGCTGTGGTGAGACATTATTGGAGTTGGGCAAAGGAGGAAAATCCATATTAAGTTGCATAGAAACCGAATGTGTAGGAAAAATAGAAGTGGGGCTATATTGGGCTAGAGAAGGATAATTTGGGCTGTGAGGGCCTAGAGATTGAGTAGTGGGCTTAAGGGTAGAGGCGGTAGAGGGCTGAGAGCTTAGCAAAACATAATTAGGGAGGATGGGCCTAATAAAATTATGAGAGAGGGAAGTAGTGGGCTTGGAAATGTGAGTTGGGATTGAGGGAGGAGGGAGCGTGTGGGCTGGAGTGGGTGTGTGGGTTGGATTGGATATGTAAGGTGGCGTTTGAGATGTGTGGGTGGGCCGTGGGGATAAGGAATGGCCAGCAGGAGCAGCATGTGGGCCGTGGGGTTGGGCTGCAAGAGAGGTAGAGGAGAGATGGGTTTGGGCATGAGTAGAAGGCTGAGAAGGGTGGGCCAAAGGGGAGTTGGGCTGAGAGATATCAAGCCCAAATAGTGGGTTTGGGCTAGAAGAAAAAAGATGTGTGGGCTGGGATTCAACCCGATCCAACAAGGTAGCAGCGTCGGTTATGGCAAGGGTGGACTGGGCCGAAAAAAGAGGGATCTCATTAACAACCTCCTGATTTTTTGCAACAACCATATCGTTATTTCCAACATCACAAGCCATAGATGTAGCAAGAATGGTATGATGTGTATCATCACGCTCATCATGCCCAGAATTACGCCTCATTAAAGCAGCAGAAGGAGCAGCACTTTGAGTAACCGCTATTCCCAACCCCCGGTCCGTAGAATCAGCAAAGCTATCTCCCGAAACCTCCACAGCAAATCTACCAGTATCATCACCATCTCCCAACGTAGCATGAAACGCTCCACTTTCCATAACCGCCGACCCTAACTCACGAGGGAAAGAATCAACGTGGGAATCGCCATTCAAATTCAAGTTACTGCCATCATCCGTTAGGGCATTAAACTCCAGTAACTCTCCCCGTGATTGACGCTGCGTAATCATGGGCTCGATCTTGTCCAGGTGAGAGAGAGACATAGATTGGAGAAGAGTTCGGTCGTCGGATGGAACCACAGCGCCGACGGATGGCAGCGTAGATGGCGGCGCCTGTTCCTCAGTATCGGATAAGAGATCATCCGATTCAACATCGAACGCTTCGAGCAACTTTTGATGAGATTTCGCACCCCGAACATCATCGATAACAACCTTTGAGTCTCTACGAGCAAGATTGAGAGCACCGGAGGTCAGAATCGAGGGATTCGAGAGGTGGAAGCTATCAGACGGCGGCACATGCATGGGGTCAGCTTCATGAACGATAACAAAACCATTAAACCTCTGCGCAGCTTCAAGGTCAGAGTGCTCACGTGTCTCCTCGCCCCCTGCACAACCCGTAACCACACCAGAAAGCAGGGGGGACGTGTTGACATGCTCCATGACCGGAAAACCCTCATTCCCAGCGTTAGCCTGAGCAGACAGCCCAACATCAAGTTCAAGCGCCTTCGCAACACCAGTGGCCGCACAAAACTCTTGCTCAGGCATGTTTGCGAGCTCCAACATGGAATCATAGTCTTCTTCCAAAGGGGCATCATGAGGAACCAAATGCGAAGCAGGTTCAACCATTTGAAGAGGTGCAACCTGAAGCGGTGTATCAATTTCGCCAGCAACCATGAAGACGTGAGAGTAATCAGAAGAGGCCATCATCGAATAGCTGGCCTCGTCAACACCAGAGGTCGGGGAGCACGCACATCGAGCTGTGCCAACAAACGAACAACGACGCGTTTCAACAGAAGCTTTCTTCTTCACAGCATGCCAACCCCGCGAGAACTTAGGGATGGCAGTGATTTGGTCAGCAATCTTCTGGACTTGAGGATCCACAAACGAGGTATGCTTACAAGCTTTCATTTTTGGCACTTGATCACAATCCTCCACATCTGACACCACCATTCGCTTGGCTCCAACTTCTGAAGCTTTCACAACTCCAGCATATTCAAAACCAGATCGAGGAGATCGCCCCCGAACTTCCTCCAACTTGGACTGCGTCGGAGGATCCGCCACGGCTGAAGAGACCCGTCCCATATCCTTCTTCAAATCTGCCGGTGGATCCACCATGATCACCGGACCACCAAAAACTTAAACACCGACCTCCAGATGACTTGAACGGATAGAAGTGATGAAGATCAATCAACCAAAACCAAAGAAACTCGATGGGACAAGAACACGAACATAAAATCAAACAAAGACTCATGCAAAACAAACAAGAAAACGGCGAAATCTACATGAACTCAAAAAGTGTGTGCAAAAAGTGTGAGAAAGTCTTTCGTATCAATTAAATGTTTAAAGATTCGTTCAAACATGTGGCATATATTTATGTTAGTGTTATAAATAAGAGTGATATATGAAGAATACCCATTCTCATAACTTTAACATTAAAAGTATCCTATCTTGTAAAACTACATGAAAAGTACCCAAATTATGTGTTTTTGACCATTATATCCTTTCTTAACCAAATTTCTCCATTATCAATATAGTTAAAACTAATTAATACTTCAAATAGAATAAATCATGCATTTCTATCAAGCCCATCACACTTCCGTAACATGTAAACCAACTATTATACCTTTTTGACCGATAAGCTACCGGGTTATATCCACCGGAAGTGTTAGGGACCACGTCCAACCACCCGGAGCACCGTATGGTTTCCAGCCGTAGATTCCTTCAGCAGCCTTCAGCACAGCCCTCGTTCGTTTCCTACCCGAGGCGTAACAGTATATTGTTGGTAAAGAAGAAACGGAATAGAATGAGCAAAAGCCCGATCTTTTATTAAGGAATTATATAATATCTATTACAACATAAGTAAAATCTCCTTTTGGGAGGAGATTAACTGGTTTAGCTACCTATGGTAGCTAGAATTAAAACAACTCGCATAAACTAGTAAGAGAAAATATAATGTTTATAATGAAGAAAGCTTAGGAGATTTTTCGATGATCTCAACTCTCTCCAATGCCTTCTTTATATAGGAGTCTTCAAGACTCCTCTCCTTGCTGAATTATTGCATTGGATTCCTTATCCCCATTTTCACGTGAAGCTGGGTCCCGATAAGGTGGTCAATACAAACATCTTGTAGTGGTCGGATCCCTTCTTTGAATTATTTTCAAAAGTTAGTGGTCCTTCTCTATTATTGTTCCACCGATGATTCCTTTCATGGTGGAACGTCTTTTTCTTTCACCCACCATTGTATTTTTCCTTTTGGTTGGTGCTGCTTGCTCACATGCTTTCTTTTACCGAAAGCATCTTCTTCTTTATCTTCACATGGCCTCTTTATTTCTGTCAGCCATATGCCTTTTTTGGAGGGCCCCTTGGAGCTTTTTCCTTTGGAGGAGTCTTCTTTTCCTCATACTCATTGGCTCGGAACTTCTTCTTATCTTGTTTAGGTAAGAAGCCTTTTCCGAACTCAAGCTCTCGTTGGGTTGGACAGTCCGAACAAATTTTGGACTCCCAATGGCCAAAGTGAGCCATGTTGCAGAATTTGCGATGAGTCTCTTTACTCATTGCCATCTTGTTTTCCCACAGAAGAGCTATTTTCCGCTCAAATGCATCCTCTGCGAATTTGGTTGTTTTTCCTGTCATGGTGTTTAACAGGAATGATCCATTCGTTGAATTCTGAAAGAATTTGAATGGAAACTTGACTTTGTCCATCTCTGTGAGACAGACCCATAGTCCCCATGCTCGCCTTGTCGTGATTTGATCATCGGAAATGGAGGCGATCATTGGAACATCATTATCTGGTGCCTTGATTTGGTTGAAGGCATCCATCCGAGGTCTTCTTAGCCTTATGTAGTGAAAGGCCTCGTGATTCCCCTTCCCTGCAGGTTCTGGGGCTGCACTTATGAAATATAGCTCCAGTGTATCACCTCGGCAAAGTTGTTCGTTGTTTGCCCAGGTATCATGTACCGCTTCCTGGATCCATCGGGGTAGACCATTGATCTCTAGAAACGATGGAGACATAGTATAAACTGAGGCGAGTGCCCAAAATTCATACCACTGCTTGACCTCTTGGGGTTTTGATCCCGGCATCATCCATACCCTTGGATATTTCCCCGAGACATCAACCCTACTAGAGGCAGGATTGATACCTACTCTTGTCAGTAGTTTCTCCCAATTTGCTTGATAAGCCTGTTCAGACAAGGAGAAAGTAATCATGTTAGTATTAGCCCCAGATTTTCCTGTCATTGGCCTGAGACTAATCTCTCCCTCTTTTTCCCCAGAGGTGGAGGGTTGACATGATGGTTCAGGCTGTGAAACCTTTGCATCATCTTTTTCTTGGGCTAGTGGTTCAGACTCCACTGACTTAGAACTTGCTTGAGAGGTATTTGAATCCCCTTCTACCGGTTTAGGTGCCGGAACACGAAACTCTGCTTTCTCTAGAGGTTTTCTAGAAACCCGCAGGAGTGGTTTTTCCAATGCTGACCCTAACTGAGTATAGTTCAGCAAACAGGCTCGTATTCTACCGGAGACTTTCGTCTTATCGGTAGCTTGTATTTTTCCCATCGGATCAGCATGGAGAGTACACTCGTCCCATTCTTCAAGAAGCATCTCCAAGTTTTCTCAAAGATGCCTCTGTGCTAGGATGATGGCTCCAGTCTCAGCAGGCTCCATCCCTTGTTAGAAAATCTGCAAGAACGTTTTCATGAGATTTTAACACAACAATATCATAAATATAATATTGACATAAAGCTTGCCATCTAAGTAATCTAGCCTTTTCAGGCTTTGATTCTATGTTGTTTTTCAGGAAAGCTTTAACCTGTGTATTATCAACTTTTAAAGTAAATTTCTTGGCTAGTAAAAATAAAGACCATTTTTTAAAAGCCTTTACTACTGCGAAGAATTCCTTCTCGTTGATATGCCATCTAATGGCCTCGTTTTCTGGGAACAAACCACTGCAATATCTGCACGGTTCTTCACCATATGGAGTGATCTTCATTAGGACAGCTGCCCACCAATGATCACTCGCATCTGTATAAAGGACCAGATCGTCCTCATCCTGTGGTATTGAAAGCTTTGGGAGGTTTCTACATTCCTCCTTTAGTTTTCTCATTCCTTGTCGATATTCTTCTGTCCAGATGAACGGAACATCCTTTTTTAGCAAACTGCTAAAACTCTTTCTGTGTTTTGCAAGATTTTTGATAAACATTCCTGCAAAATTAACAACTCCTAGAAAACTTTGAAGTTGTTTTTTCTCTTTCAAATCCTCTGGAAAACTTTGGACCTTTTGTACAATATGATCTTGTAGAGTAATTCCAGATTCATCAATCTCTATTCCCAAAAATTCCATTTTTTGGGTTGCAATTACTGTCTTCTTCTCCGACAGTACTAATCCTTCCTTATAACAAACATCTGCAAATAATTCAAGATGTTTGATATGTTCATCCATATCTTTTGATGTTATTAGTATATCATCAATATAGACAAACATGAAAGAAAAATAATCTTTAAAAAGATTATCCATTTTCCTCTGAAAAATCTGGGGAGCATTAGCTAACCCCATTGGCATTGCATTCCAAAAGAAATGCCCTTGTGGTGTGGAGAAAGCTGTAAGCTTCTTACTTTCTTCCTCCATGCGAATCTGGTAAAACCCTGATTTGCAATCAAACTTTGAGAAGACCTTAGCATTTCCTATGCAATTAATAAGGTGATCTCTACTTGGGATAAAATATCCATCAAACTCAAGAATATCATTAAGTCCTTTGTAATTAATGACAAGTCTAGGTTTACCTCTTTTAATCTAAGCATGATTCCTTACCAGAAATCCAGGACTACTGTAAGGAGAATTGGCTGGCTCGATCAACTTTAAATCAAGGTGTTCCTTGATAATGATCCTCATATCCTCCTGATCTTTTAAGTTCATCAGGATTGGTCGGAACCTTACGAACTCATGCACCCTTTCCGGTTTTACCTTCAAGGTTGCTTTGAGTTGGTTTTTTCCCCACCATGCTAAAGGATTCTCATTGTAGCATCTTGAGATTTTCCTTTTAGCATCTGCAAGAAAAACCTGCATTTGAACTTCAATTTCTTTGTTAGAAATTAAAGATTTCTTAAGGATATGGATTTCCTCCATTTGAATCTGATACAGCTAAGTACTGCTTCGCTGAACCTTCTTTGATCCTTCATCTTTGGTTGACGAAGTTTGCCTTCATCACCACATTTGCTGCGAAAAATGATTGGTAAGTGGCGATTAAATGCCCCTTGCAGCCTTGGAACAATGATTTTATGTTCACAGTTGGTTGTGAACACCAATCTCCTCCTTTCATTGTCCTGCGTGTATCGTTTAAACATCTGTAGGAAATTATTTCCCAACAGAATGTCTGCTCCAGTATCATGAAAATAGATTGGTGGAGTCTTAACCTTATACCAAGGTGTTTGACCTGCTCCTCCAATTAATATTTCCATTTCTTTCACTCCTTTGGATATGAATAAGATTCTTTTGGAGAAATCTCTTCCAGCAATTTGTGGTAATGTATCCTCCACTTCTGCTGGGAAGATTCCTCTTCTTGCTGTGCAAATTCCTGCTCTGGAGTCAATTTCATATAACACCCCAATTGGGATGTATATAGAGAACGGACTGGTCATACGATTAGGAGCCGTTTTTCCTCTATCATAATCATCATCCCTTGTTCCATCTATTTTCAAGGCTTGAATCTTTCCAAAAAATCCCGCCCTAGAATCAGAACATCTTCTCGTCCTGCTCTTCCTTTAACCTCTACCATAAAACCCCCAAGATCAAGGGTTCCATTGTAATGGTTCACCTCTAGTTGCTGGAGATAATACAAGACACCACATGGAAAATTATTTTCCCATCTTGTAGTATCAAATTTTGTCGTCATCCCTCTCCATCCTTCTAGACATTTCAGATTAACTGAAACCTGAGCTTTCCATGGGGATTGGGGTTGACCTTCTTGGATAAGTTTCCTCCCTAAAGGTTGAGATATAATTCTATCTCCTTGGAAGGATAATCTTCCTGAGCTTATCTTAAGACTTTGATCATGTCTTATGACCGGCCTCTCTTGTATTCGAATGTTGACTTTCCTTTTTTGTGGAATCTCCATTCTGTCAGGACCAATAGCTGTGGTCACTTTCTTGAATATATCAGGTATCTCGATGAACTGCTTTCCCAAAAATAACTCTGTACGATGAGAGTTGGAAAACGCATATGATATATGATATGTTATGGAATAAGGTGTATTTCCCTCATCCAATAACTCCTTCCTTTTAAAGTCCTGATAAAGGGTCAGAGCTTTACTGAAACCTGAGTCGTTGAGATTGTAAACGATTTTGGGATAGGCAATTCCCACAACTTGGCCTGCACAAAGATTCCCCACGATGGTTCCCATCATCGGATCTTGTAGGTTTCTGATCCTCCTATCACATATAACTATGTCGATTGGAGCATCAATTCCTGTGAACATCGTGGATTTGAGAACTAGTTGTATTGCTCCGATATGAATCCATCTCATCTTTTCGGCAATTTCTGGTTTGAGTTTTTCCAAATCCTCACGGATGTCGCTTGCTGGAATCAATTGCATCTCCACTTGATTCCCAGTAAACTCAATCGGAAGTGACATCTCTCGTCTAGTGATTCTGTAGACGATATGATGTTTCCTTCTCCCTAAACTGAAATTCCTCAGTACTTCGTCTAGGTTGCTGGCATTAAAACCTTGATACTTCTGAATATTCAAGGTTTTCTTCATGATTTTATCGATCAGGTTCGGCGAGATCTTCGTTCGACTAGAGAATCCAGTCCGATCTTCTCTTTCCTGATGACAAGACTCAGCTTCAGTCTGAAGATTATGTAGATCCATCAGAATCTTCATCCTTACTAAGAATCTCTTCTTGCTCGTATATACTCTCGTCTGAGGGTATATCTTCAAACTGGTATACTTTTACCAATTCCTGGTAATATATGGCATCTTCGATGTCTGGAGTAGACTCGAACCTTCGCATGCCTCTCTGCTCGTTTTCTGGGCAATTTGTTGAAATATGCCCCTTTGCTCCGCAGGTCCAGCAATTACAATCTTTAAAACTTTCATTAGCTCTGGTCTGAGCTTTTCTAAAAGTTTTCTTTGCTGGAGTTCTTGAATTGGATCCTTGGAACGAACCCCTGCTTCTGGCTGGTCCGCTTCTTTGTCCAGTTTTGTATGATCTAGCCTTCTGTCTAGACCACATCGTCTTTGGCTTCCAAGATCTTCCTCTTGGATTTCTTTCTTTGGAATAGGGTTGATACCTATTCTTTCGTCTTTTGGTTATTGATGGCTCGCTCCCAATAACAACTGGAAGATCATTATCTTCACAGTTCAAGTGAGCTGCTTTGTTGATTCTTCGCAATTTCTTCAGGTTTTTCTGAGCAATGGCTTGTTGACACCACTCTGAAAGCTTTTGATGTACATAAGACATCCTTTTGGCGATGCTGTCACTGCCCTTGGGGATATAATCCCTTATCATCATTTTCTTCCATGGGCTCGGAAATTTTAAGAAGAAAATTTCCTTCGCGATCATCTCATCAGCTTTTGACTGATGTTGGTAGATTGTAAAGAGCTAAAGAAATTTATTGAGCGTCTTTTGATCCAAGACTGTAAGTCTTAGATTATATAACGCCAATATATACTTTCTTCTTTTCTCTCTATCGAATCCCTCATAGTATCCTTCTCCAATGAAATGGTCTTTGAAGAGGACACTCATTCTTCGGATAATTTTCGAATAGGATTCTTCAACGAAGCATTGATTTTTTACTTCAATGTGGAATCCTTCCCAGGCGATTTTTACCACTCCTGCAAGACTGGTTTCGAGTATTTTAACCAATCCTTCTTTGTTAACGTCAAGAGTAGCTGCTGCGATCCGCATCGCTCCTCCCCACTCATCGATCACTGATTCTCAATCTTTGAAGCTAACTTCATCAAGATCAAACATCACTCCATATGGATGGATAGGATCCAGGGTGGCTTTTCCAACCGGTGAATCTTGGATTCTAGGTTGTCGCCTTCTTCTTGTTCTTTCCATCAGTATGACCTCGTCTGGTATCGTCGGGATATACGAGGCTCCTGCATGAAAATCACGAGCTTCTCTCATGACTTCTTCAGGTGGCGGTGGTGCTTGTTGATTTAAAGGCAACGCTCCATGTGCAGCATTTCCTTCCACCATTTGTTGTTGGTTCATCTTGAGATCAACCACCTTCATGTTAGCAAAAGATTCTGCTAACTCTTGTAGATCTTCAAGTCCGATTCTTTCAAGATTATTCATGATTTTTCACCTTGAAATAATCGTACATATCTTTCAACTTGTGGATCTTTGTCTTTCTCTTTTACTGGTAAAGGATAGTTTGGCCCTTCGGTGAATAGCATCTCGTTTCTTCTTTCTGAACGAGATCTAATCTCCAATTGGCCTGCTCGACTCTGAATATCTCGCAAGATGGTTAGAATTTCATCTTGTTGAGTGGATATTCTGTTTATCTCCTGGGGTAATCTGCTCAGGCGGTTGCCATAATTTTGCACCGTCTTGTGGATTTCCCTTAAATCAATTGAGAATTTTGAATTATCAGGGTTGATTTCTTGGAAGACTGGAGTAAACTCCCATTTTTCTTGACTCATTAGAAATGGGTTGAATGTCCCATTTCCATCTGCCTTTCCACCTCTTGTTGAAGTGAATGGCCTACTCGAAGTAGATCTTGGTATCTACTCATCATGACGATGATCCGTAGACTTTCCTCTACGGATACAAGACCATGAGTCCTTTCCTCCAATTTGTCAGCCCAAAAAAGAAATTTTTCTTGGTGCTTACTCGTAGTAATCTCTAATTTTTGGAGAAAATACCTATAACAAAAACATCTCGGACAATTGTCCGGATCCATATTTTCTTGGAGGTCTCCTCCGTTAGGATAAATACTTCTATGTAATAAATAAAATATAATTCCTTAATAGAACCTGACTCTGATACCATTTACGAAGCGCTGTATAATGCCAAGATTTATCTCAAAACATGCAAATAAAATATCAACATGTTCTAATTTTAATGAGTAATATGCTCAATAATTTTCATAAAAACCCGGTCATGAAAAACAAAAATCCGGTCTGTACATATTCAAAATCCGGTCGGTTTTGGTCTCAAAACCCGGTCACTATTCCTCAACCCGATTTTGATTTTAATATGAAAACCTTCCTTCTTTTAATTTTTCCTTACCATCTTCAAATATTTTGAGCATCTTACTAATTAAAATCATTTTGAAATATTAATTATTAATTAACCATATATATAATAGAGAAATTTGCTCTTTAATTAATTATTTTGAATATATAAGCATGGGTAAAATAGTCTTTTTGGGTATTTTTCATAGATTTTTACAAAAGAGGGCACTTCTCCTGTTAGTTTTAGAGAAGAGGGCATTTTTCATGAATAACCCTATAAATAATAGTATTTATAAAAAAAATTTATAGTTGAGTAGTATGTTATTATTTATTTAATTTTTAGCAAAGTTATAATATTTAGTCATAATTAAGTGTTAAATTTTAGTTGTATGTATTTTTAAGAATGATTAATTAATTTGCACTTTATTACATCTGTTGGGAACCCCGTGTATTAAGTTTTGATGATGGTTATCGAAACACACACTTAGAATTTATTGAAGTATTTACCAGCACATAACATAGTATGTTCTTTGTATGAGAGTTGATATAGTCTGTAAAGATATTAAGATATGTGTTAAGATCTGACTATAGGAGATCAACTTAGACTTGAGTTTTACTCTTATGTTAGTTTACAAATTACTATGTGAAGGAACAGATCGTGAGTCATGATCTGGTCCTAACCCAATATGTAATAGATTTAGTGTTTTCCCAGATCCTGCAATTTAAAGAACAGAACGTGAGTCACGATCTATATCTATAGAGCATATATTCTTAGAATAAGTCTTGCAGCTAAGCATACAAGACACATAACGTAGTAGATGTTTTGTCACAGACACATAACGTAGGAAACAATGGAGTATCCAAAAATCACATAAGTTGATTTTATATAACAAATCATGGAATGATCTTTTCAGCACACATATCAAGGGGTGATCTGTGACATGCTTAAGGGATGCATGATCTGCCTAAATGGATCATCTGTTCTTTAGTAACATTGGTTCCACACGTAGGCTTCGTTCTCATATACTTATTCTGGTAATAGAATTTCAATACTGGGAAACGATGCCATACCTTAAATGGAAACAAAGAATGCATTACTGGCAAGGAGTACATTCCAACGGCTAGTTCGTGTGCTTAAAGCATTCTAACGGCTAGTTCATGATTCATTCGTCTATAAATACTCCTTGAAGAGTTCTACTACAACTCACTAGATTCCAAGCGATCAAACTCTGCAGAAATATTCAAGCTTTCTAAGTGTTCATACTACCTAGCGTTCATACTCACTGCACTTCACACTTAGACTTTCAGCACTATAAAATCCATTGTTCTTAGTTATTATCTGATTTTATCTTAAGCTAGAATGCTCCCCACCTAGACTAAATTTGTATTAAGTTACATTGCACTGTAATTTTTAGTTCTATCTTCCTCTAGCCTTCAAACTTTTGGAAGAACCTTTCAACTTGTAAACCCAGTAAGTGTAAATTCATGACCTTAATCGTGCACAACAAAAATCTAGTTTAGATTTGTTGTTGTGACCGGTTCTCTGCCAATCCAAAGAATCGAGAAGATTTTCATAGGTTAGTGAAGTATACTATCAGTTGATAGTCCGTGGACGTAGGGGGTTTTCCCGAACCATGTAAAACTCTGTGTTCTTTAACTTTCATTTACAACTTTGTTTATTGCATATCAACAACATACTTAATCTGTGATGTTGCATAATCTGTAAACAAACCTCCTAAAGTACACTTGGTTAAACAAAAAGGGTTTTCTAAATTGAGCAACAGACTAACCACCACTTCTGCACAATCTATACTCTCACCTTCTGTGAGTACATAACACATTTTATAGAACAAGTCTATTTGGTACATCTTCTGTGTTTCTAAAACACAGAACTTGAACAACAAATCACCAACATTGTGTGCTATGTGTTCACTCATTCCGTCTCTTGAATACTTAGTAAGAAAAAAGAAAAGTCGTAATTGGTGTATTACCCCCGTACACCAATAACTGTTAAATCGAGACCAACAACATCATATAAAATATTAAGACTAATTGTGTTATGGTGTGATGAGTTTTTATTATTGTAAATCGAGACCAACAACATCATATAAAATATTAAGACCACTATAGTTTTATCATTTATTATAAATTATAAATTACAAATTATAAATTAATTTAATGTGATTGGATTGGTTAGCTAAATTATTCGTGGTTAAATCGGCCGATATAATTCGGCCCAATTTTTTAAATATTGTCCGCGGGTGGCGGGTACCCAATGGATGGCGGGTTCCCGGGTACCCGTCGGGTTGCGAGTACCCGCTGGGTGGCGGGTTTGAGTGACTTTTATACCCATGGTGGGTGGCGGGTACGACCTTCCTTCGCGGGTATGGGTATGGATAACTACTATCTGTACCTGCCGTACCCAATTGCCATCCCTATATGGAACAAATGGTTCTTTGTCTGTTCCCCCTTACTGAGAGCTTTCACCCTCAATAGGTTGATACTCCTTGTCTGGATCTCTTGGACTGCATATTAAGATATCTTCTAGTAATTGATCTGTGGAATTCCCCAACCTTGTAGTTTGTTCTGTATTTGCATAAGTAGATGAGATATGTTCTCTTTACAAGAAAATAGATTCATCAAACATAACATGAGTTATTACTTCCACAACTTGAGTATTCTTATTAAAAACTCTATAAGATTTTCTAATTTCATAATATCTTAATAATATTTCTGGATGAACTTTACTATTAAAAGTTTATTTTTGAAAATTCACATTATTGTGAATGTAACACTTACAACAAAATGTAAAAAGGTATTTAATGCGATGCTTCTTGTTTTTCATAGCTCGTATGGAGTCTTTTCTTGACGAGTAGTGACAACTGATATGTTTTGTGTGTAGCAAGCTGTGTTGATTACTTTCTCCTAAAAATTCTTTGGCAAATTTGTCTCATTAATCATCGATCTAGTTGTTTCCTTTAGCGATCTACTGCGACATTCTACCACGTCGTTTTGTTGTAGTGTGCGAGCAACTGAAGTCTGATGTACTATTCCTATCTTGTTGCACTAATTATCAATCATATGATTTAGGAATTTTGTCCCTCGATACGATTGAATTGACAATATGCTGATTTCTTTTTGAGTAGTAAGTTGTGTGAGCAGATTAGGTAGCTTATTGAGGGCCTCCTTGTTCTGAAATAGAAACACAACCAATGTAAATCTAGAATAATCATCTATAACTAAAAGAGTATATTTTCTACCGTTAATACTAAAATGAGTTACTGGAATGAACAAATCCATGTTAAGCAACTCAAGTATACGACTTGATGATTGACATGTTTTTCTGTGAAATGATGCTCTGTTCTGCTTCCCTTCTTGACATGCTTCACATATGTGATTTTTTTCATAGACTTGTTCTGGTAAACCCTCTACAAGTTGTTGGTCCCAATGAGCAACTATTGGTGTAGGGGGGGGCCCCCCCCAATTACACCAATATACACTTTTTTGAATTCTTGTTTAAGATTAGCAGAAACAGAACAGACGATCACATAACACAAAGTGACTGACGATCATGTTCCGTTAATAGTGTATTGTTCTTAAAAGTGAGAAACAGAATGTGCGGAATGTGGTGGTTAAGTCTGTTGCTCAGTTTAATGAAAACCTTTTGTTTAACCAAATATTCTTTAAGAGTCAATTTACAGTAGATGCAATATCATAGATAAATGATGTGAATAAATAACAATATGTAAATGCTGTAAATAAGAACACAAGGTTTTAACATGGTTCGGGAAACACCCCTACGTCCACGACTATCAACTCGATAGTAGTTCACTAACTTGTGAATAAAAACTCCTCGCTTATTTAGACTGGCAGAAAACCAGTCACTACAACTAAGTCCAAACTTGACTTGTGTAGTGCACGAAGTAAGTCGTGACTTATCACTTACTGGGTTTACAAAGTTGAGAGTTCTTCCTTAAGGTTGCAGGCTATAGGAAGATAGAACTAAGATTACAGTGCTTGTATCCTAGATACAGTTTAGTTCTAAGTGAGGTGTAAGATCTAGTTTTAGATAAATCTAAGTGTTGCTGAGATCTGGGATTCTAGGTTGCAAAAAATAGCAAAGTGAGTGAATGATTGCTTTGAATCCTTTGAACACTTGAGAGCTTGAAATAATGCATAGTTTAATCGCTTGAGAATCTGTAGTTGTAGTAGAATCCCTTGAGGAGTATTTATAGTGCTTGAATCCACGATCTAGCCGTTGGAGAGCTTTATAACACGAACTAGCCGTTGAAATTGTACTCTTTATCAGCCATGCATCATTTGATACCATTTTTGGTATCGATGCAGTTCCCAATATTCAAATTCCTTTACCAGAATAAGTATATAAGAACGAAGCCTACGTGGCACCAAAGTGTAAAAAAAGACAGATGACCCATTTAGGTAGACCATCTGTTCTTAAGCATCTCATAGAATGCCTCAAGTTCTGTGTGCTTAACAGATTATTCCATAATCTGTTAAATCACCTTATGTGATTTGGATATATCATAGACAACATATGTACATAATGTTTCCTACATTTTGTGTCATATACAGAATGACTCCTTCATTCTATCTTGAAAGTCTTCTAGTACTAGTTTATGTATGAGCTCTATAGATACAGAACATGACTTATGTTTTTCTCCTTTACAATTCATCATCTTAACTATTCCGAATCTAGTACAAATTTTGATAAGATTAGAACATGACTCATGTTTTGTTCCTTTACATTGTGATCTGTATACTAACTAAGAATTAAAACCTAAGTCTAAGTTGATCTCTTATAGACAGATCTTAATGCAAATCTTAATATCTTTACAGTACAGATCAACTCTTTGCACATAACATACTATGTTCTGTATATGTAGAAGACTTAAGTAAATTCTAAGTGTGTGTTTCTATATCCATCATAAAAACTATTACCCGTGGTTCCCAACACAAGCTTTTCACTTGAAAGTTTATTAATTGTTTTGAAATTCAGATGGCTCAATCTCTTGTGCCATAACCAGCTGGACCTTTATTGGTCTTTGTTACAAGGTAGGTCTCTTGTCGATTATTCCACTGCACAATGTACATCTTATCCAGCAAAGTACCAGTAAGAATAATTTATTCTCCTTTCATATTTCTCACAAGACACAAACTAGTTGTAAACTCAACTTGATTTCCATTACAAAATTGGCTGTTAAGAACCCCACAATATTTTAGTTTTGATGATGTTCTTTCGAAACTCACCTAGATTTTATTATATTTGCTAGGTCTTAATCTGTTCTAAACTGTACCAGATCACTAATGTGCAAAGTGAATCTGATAGAGAACATGATCTTAGAGAATAACTTAAATGTAAGGGATTAAATCATATAGAAGTTATTATGTCCTTTTACTTGTTCGTGGACCAGCTCAACAGCAGATTAAAACAAGCAGATGATCTGACATATGAACACTCGATTTGATTAAGTCAAGATTACTCACATAATTTTCTACCATGCTTTGGAGCACTTCTTTTAGGAACAGATCGATAGTTTGACCAGATCGTCATCAATCTGTTCTGACCAGATCATTGTTTTAAAGTGAGCCAGATGGTACCAGATCAACTCCAGTCATCAGACATTTTGTCCAGATGCACTTAAATGAATCCAAAACTACTTGCCACATCAGTAGATCTCACGAAGATGGAAAGTATATCTATTGAAGATTAAAATTTGGAAGGAGAATCAATCAACACGCGAAGAAGGAAAAAAACATCTATCAACGATCTGCTTTCCATATTTATTAAAGATTAGGTCAATCTCTCCAAAGGCAAGAAGAGATATATTAGGGATTCATATATCTTGATTGGTAAATCACATTTACATCAAACCAATCAAGTTCAACGGTTAGAATTTCAAATTCTACACCTATAAAAGCTTAGAACCAAGACTGGAAGAGTACAGATACCATTATCTACGATCAACAAGCTGTTACTATGCCCAGAAATCAACTCACTCAACGAAGCGCTTACTTGAGAAGATTTCTACGCACCAGATCGTGTTCTAATCCGTTCGTGATCGAAATCACCAACTCGATTCAAGTCTGTCTTATCGAGAAGAAGGAAGGATAACTACGCTAGCTAGTAGTTTTCTAGTGGATTAACGTGAAGAAATCCAGTTACAGTAGATTTATGTAAGTTGTAAAGGGACACGACCCTTATTCATGCATAAGTTTCAACCATATTGTGCTTGAAACTTGTGGCTCGTTCTCAGCGAGTATAAAGAAGAGAGTATCTTAGTTGTGGATATCTAATCCAGTTTGGATTGGATCGTGGACGTAGGGGGTTTCCCGAACCACGTAAAAACAACTGTGTTATTTACATTCTGCTTTTTAAATTTTAGTTGTTTATGTGCTAACCAACACAATCATTCAAATTGCATTTCTTAATCAATCTGTTAATCAATCTGATTAAGTTTTCAAAAGATTTTCTAAGCAAAAGCACAGACTAAGTCCACCATATTCCGCACACAACGCTCTGTTAGAGATCAAGATTACTCTTGATATCTGCTAAGTGTTTTTAACAAGAGAGTATCTATCTGGACAGATCGAGATCGATCTGGTTTGTCAAAGTTAAGCAATCTTCATTCAGAAAGTTTAAACTCTCTAAGTAATTAGTCAAGTAAACTGGGACGAACAAGTGGTATCAGAGCGGTGGTTCATAGGACCATCTTTTATGTTTCACAAGGTTGAAACCTGCGTGGTCAACTTGAATAGATCTAGGAAAAACTTTTTCTTTCACTTGCATCCTATCTGTCATTATGAAATCTTCTGTCATTAGGGCTTGTGAAGAATTCTCCATCCAAGGATACAGAGAATAGAGTTTCAGAATCAAGATGTGTCTAAACGCTTATCATTGTCTGATGAGGAAAGTGATAGAGGAAGGCCATTAGTGATACAAGAAGAGAAGACTCGCATTACAGAAACTGGTGCAGTCAAAGAGATCGTGCCCAAGAAACTGGCATGTTCCAAATATTAACTTTCTGTCCAACTTGCATGTAGCATAATCTGAATCTGAATAGCCGGTTAGCTCAAAGTTGTCCTCACACGGGTACCATAATCCAATATGTGTTGTTCCTTTGAGATATCTTAATATCTTCTTGGCTGCTTCCTTATGAGACTCCTCGGGGTTGGCCTGGTATCTAGCACATACTCCAACTGTAAAAGTAATGTCAGGTCGACTAGCAGTTAAGTATAGTAAGGAACCAATGATACCCCTGTATTGAGTTATATTTGCTGGTTTTCCTTCTGGGTTTGGATTTATCTTCCAATTCGTCTGCATTGGAATCTTGACAGGTTTACTATCTTTGACTCCAAATATGGTAATCAGATCATTGATGTACTTCGCTTGGTTAATGAATATACCATCTGGTAGCTGCTTTACCTGCAAACCTAGCAAGAAATTTATCTCGTCCATCATGGATATTTGATACTTATTTTTCATAAGTTCAGCAAATTTATCACATAGATAACTAGATTATGATCCAAATATGATATCATCGTATATCTGGACTAAAAGGATATGTTCTTTGACTTTGATTATGAATAATGTTTTGTCAACAGAACCTCTTCTGAATCTTGACTCCAACAAGAATTTGATAATGTCTCATACCACGCTCTGGGTGTTTGCTTTAGTCCATAAATAGCTTTAGCTAATTTGTACACCTTCTGGTCTGGATTGCCTTCTTCAAAACCAGGTGGTTGTTCAACATATACTTCTTCTTCAAGTATACCATTCAAAAATGCACTCTTGATATCCATCTGGTATATCTTGAATCTCTTGTAAGCTGCATATGCTAGAAACAGTCTGATGGCTTCCAGTCTGGGAACTGGTGCGAATGTCTCATCAAAATCAATGCTTTCTTGTTGATTGTATCCTTTTGCAACTAATCTGGCTTTGTTTCTGACAACTTCACCATTCTCATCTCGTTTGTTCTTGAATACCCATTTAACACTTTTAACTCCCTGGTGTCTTGGTCAATCTACAAGATACCACACTTGGTTTCTTTTAAACTCATTGAGTTCTTCATGCATAGCTATAACCCAATCTGCATCTTGTAGTGCTTCATATACATCTGATGGTTCAACACGAGATAGATAACAACTTAGAAGTGCACTCTCTCCATGCATTCTTCTTGTCTTCACGCGATCTGATGGGTCCCAACAATTTGATCTGGAGGATGGTGTTCTTGTATCCATCTTCTTCTATTGGAAATCTCTTCTTCTGATATCTCAGGTTCAGGTTCTTCTGTTGGTTCTTCAAATTCAGGGTGTGCTGTTGAAGTTTCTTGGAAAGGGTTTTCTTGTTCTGGTTCTTCAATCTCAACACTTTGTTCCAACTATTAGTGTCTCTTGATTCCTCAGGTTGACTGTGAGAATGTTTAGAAATGTCCACTTCTACTGGTTCACTGTCATCTGGGGTTGATCTGGTTTGGTTCAGATCAATGTGAGTTGTTCCCCCTTGCTGTGTATTGGTCTTAGATACAGGTTGGACATCAATCTCATCCCCTTCTATTGAATTCCAGATTATGATATCTTCAAGGAGTATCCCTCCTGATTTTGTACTATTAATCTGTTTGTGAACCTGTTCGTCATCTGTTTCTCTGTATTCAAGAATAGCTTCATCAAATACAATATGAGGTGTTACCTCCACAACATGAGTCTTCTTATTGTAAACCCTATAAGCTTTTACTAACATCAGAATATCCTAAGAATATTCCTGGGTCATTTTTGCTATCAAGGGTTTTCAATTGAGATTTCCCATTATTATGAATGTAACACGTACAACCAAAAGTACGAAAATACTGTATTATGAACTTTCTGTTGTTCCAGATCTCATATGGTGTTTTCCCATGTCTGAGGGTGATCACCGATCTGTTCTGTGTATAACAAGCCGTGTAGATGGCTTCTGCCCAAAATTTCTTAGGTAATCTGGTTGCATTCAGCATTGTACGAGCTGCTTCCTTTAACGATCTATTTCGTCTCTCAACTACTCCATTCTGTTGAGGTGTTCTTGCTGTAGATGTCTAGTGTGTGATACCCATCTGGTTGCAATATTCCTCAATCTTCTGGTTTAGAAACTCTGTTTCACGATTTGTTCTGATTGTTACAACAGACGTTTCCTTTTGCTTGGTGATCTTGTTGAGAAAATTTGGCAGCTTTTCCAAAGTTTCTTTCTTCTTAAACAGAAAGATAACTCAAGTGAATCTTGAATAATCATCAATGATAACCAGAGTGTACTTTCTTCCATTTATACTTAATGGCTTAACTAGGCCAAATAAGTCTAAATGAAGTAACTCCAAGATTCTGGAAGATGAGTGAGCTGCTTTGCTGGAAAATGATGATCTGGTCTGTTTCCCAGCTTGACATGCTTCACAAATATGATCTTTGTCATATGCTTGGTCTGGTAATCCTTTGACTAGCTTATCTCTTGCAATCTTGATTGTCTTGAAATTGAGATGGCTTAGTCGCTTGTGCCATAGCCAGCTTGTTTATGAGATTGTCTTGGTGACTAGACATGTCTCGATCTGGTCAGTCCACTGCACAATATACAACATGTCCTGTAGTTTCCCGGTAAGAAGAGTTTCATCTCCTTCATTGTTTTTCACAAAACAGGTTGTTAGCATCAAAGACAATCTGATTTCCATTAGCACAGAATTGGCTAACTGAAAACAGATTATGAATAAGACTCTCCACATAAGATACATTACTGATGGTAGTCTTGCCAATCTTGATATTACCATATCCTCTTGGTATAACCTTTTGAGTTACATCCAAAGGTTACCTGTGGTCCTTCTCTTTCTACATAATTTGATAGAGAGTTCTTGTCACATGTCATATGCTTTGAACAACCACTATCGATAATCCAGATTGTTTCCTTTGCTACTTTACTTCTTCTTGCAGTTCTTCGATCTTCGATATGGTCGAGTCCATTATCTAATCCCATGTAGCATTCATCTCAATCTTCTTCTGTGTCTTGTGCATAGAATGCCTCATCATTTTCTGAAGAACTGTCAGATAGGTGACTTGAGCTGCTGGAGTCTTCTTCTGCCAGCATTGCTTTGCATTGAGCTTTAAGCTTTCGATCTCTCTTAGCTCTTAGTTCTTCTCTCTGACTTTTGATAAATCAGGACAGTCTGTTTTGAAATGACATAATCTGCCACATCCAAAGCAAGTATAGTCAGTAGGGTTAGGTGTTTTACCATTACTCTTTGATTCGCCTTTGCTATCAGATCGATCTGATTCTCTATTCTTCAGATATCTACTCTTGTTGTCTTTGTAGAATCTGCGGTATGTTCTCGATCTGACTTCCATTTTATCCATTCTCTTGGAAATCATTGCGAATTCCTTGAGCAGCTTATCATAACCTCCTTCTAATGCAACAAGTATAACTGGTTCATCTACTACGCACTTCTCTTTGAAGGCTATTTCCTTTTCTTTCTTCGAACTGATTTCGTCCTTCTTGCTTGAAGAGTGATCTGGTCCATGAATCCTTCTGATGTCACATTCGTGTACAGCCAGATGATCAAATAGTGCTTCAACAGACAGATCGTTGAAATCAGCACGTAGTGGTTGCATTGCAGAATATATCTCCCACCTTGGTGGCAACGCTCTAAGAATTTTGAGATTCTTCTCTCTTTGTGTGTACTTGTTCTTGTTGAAGGCAGAAACCTCAAGTAGCACTTTGATGAATCTGTTCTTCATCTGCTCAATGGTTTCACTAGGTTTCATCTTGAATTCTTCGAACTTGTTGCATGCCAGAGACAACTTGTTCTCGATTATAGCCTCAGAACCTAAACTGAGTTCTCGCAGTGCTTCCCACATCTCTTTGGCTGTATCTAGATCTTGGATTTTGGCCAGATGGACTCCTTTAACAGTGCTAGAGATTATCCCTTTAGCAAAATCATCTAGATTTGCTTCACGTCGTTCTTCTGATGTGTACGTTCTGGGATCGTTGAGCACGATCTCTTTGACTGCACCAGTTTGTGTAATACGAGTCTTCTCTTCTTGTATCACTAATGGCCTTCCTCTATCACTTTCCACATCAGACAATGATGAGCTTTTAGACACATCTTGATTCTGAAACTCTATTCTCTGTATCCTTGGATGGACAATTCTTCACAAGCCCTAATGAAAGAAGATTCCATAATGATAGATAGGATGCAAGTGAAAGAAAAAGGTTTTCATAGATCTATTCAAGTTGACCACGCATGTTTCAACCTTGTGAAACAGAAACGATGGTCATATGAACCACCGCTCTATCAACGTTCTTGCTACAGTCATGATTCAGAAGAGGTTCTGTTGACAAAACATTATTCATAATCAAAGTCAAAGAACATATCCTTTTAGTCCAGATATACGTTGATGATATCATATTTGGATCACAATATGGTTATCTATGTGATAAATTTTCTGAACTTATGAAAAATAAGTATTAAATGTCCATGATGGGCGAGATAAATTTCTTTCTAGGTTTGCAGGTAAAACAACTACAAGATGGTATATTCATTAATCAAGCGAAGTACATCAATGATCTGATTACCAAATTTGGAGTCAAAGATAGTGAACCTATCAAGATTCCAATGCAGACGAATTGGAAGATAGATCCAGACCCAGAAGGAAAACCAACAAATATATCTCAATATAGGGGTATCATTGGTTCCTTACTATACTTAACTGCTAGTCGACCTGACATTACTTTTACAGTTGGAGTATGTGCTAGATACCAGGCCAACCCCGAGGAGTCTCATATGGAAGCAGCCAAGAAGATATTAAGATATCTCAAAGGAACAACAGATATTAGATTATGGTACCCGTGTGAGGACAACTTTGAGCTAACCGGCTATTTAGATTCAGATTATGCTGGATGCAAGTTGGACAGAAAGTCAACATCTGGAACATGCCAGTTTCTTGGGAACAAGTTGATTTATTGGTTTTCAAAGAAACAAACATCTGTTGCTACATCAACAACAGAAGCAGAATATATGGCCGCAGGAAGTTTTTGTGCTCAAATACTCTGGTTAAAGCAGCAACTCAAGGATTACGTGATCGATGTCAAAGAGATACATATATTCTGTGACAGCTCAAGTGCTATTGCTATAACGAAAAATCCAGTTTTACACACGAGATGCAAGCATGTTGATGTGAGACATCATTTTATAAGAGATCATGTGGAGAGAAAGCATGTCCAGATCGAGAAGATACATACAGATGTCCAACGTGCTGATATATTGACAAAAGCACTTCCAGAAGAAAGATTCAAGATGCTATGTGGAAAGCTAGGATTATTAAACCTAGATGAAAGAAACAGATCGTCATCAGATCGATAAACACCAGATCGTATAGCAGATTGATGACACACAAATCACTAGTTGTGGTAGTCCATCCGATTATGAAAGCCAGACTGTCAACCATATTGACACTCACCATAATGAGGAAATTACTAGTATCAGATCACAACTTCAATATCAGATATTGTATGAAATCAACACCAGATGATACCAGATGGAAGTGAGAACCAGAAGATGTTATGAGCAAGACCAGATTGATTACAACATACACATGTCAGAATGTGAAGAATCTACACCATACCACGTGGAAATTGATTTTCCAATAAAGATTACTTAGTCAAGGGGGAATTCAGAAATTTGTATCGTTTTTCTGACCTAATTACCGCTCTAACTATAGTCTATAAAGTTTATTTTCTGACATAGATTTGCTAAATCTTCCATAATCGTGATAATTAGTACAATTTTGGAAACTGTGATCGAGGAATATCCTTGCCATACGAGGAAAAGGAAATTTGCAGTGGTTAGAAAGATTTACACGCTCCATCCTATAATCCTAGGATCCAGCATGTGTATATGACGCAAGGAGAGGCGGTAAAACAAAAGCTGAAGCGGGAAAATCTAAAAAGGGAGACTTTCATCCAAACCTAAACTTCTTATCGCTTTCATCTTAGCCGTTGGATTATTTCCTATATATATGTGTTATACGTGCATTTGACTATTCACCTTACACTCTCAACTCACTGCGCACTACTCCTCTCTATGCACTTAAGCATTTTTTAGTTTTCCCAAACTATTTTCGAAGCTTTTCCAAAACTCAACTCCTTTGAAAATGGCACCACAATCATCCATATTTTTGTAACACGTTGCTGAGGTTCAAAAATTTCTTTCTCCTGAACCATATGTTGTCTATGAAACTCATGGCTTCCGTAAACTAGAAGAAATCTTTGCCATTGTTAAGCGTTGCAAAAGTTTTTCACTGTTTTTCAGTTTATTAAGTGTTGCATATGTTCCTATGGAAATTTTACTGTGAGATTTGGATTCTGGAAACATGTTTTCCTTTATGTTTGATTTTGTCTTGATACATATTTATTTCTGGATTACTATTCTTATATCTATGTTCTTCATATTCATTTGTATATCTGCATTATGAGATATAGGTTGCTAATATGATTGGTGATTATACGGTATTCATTACTGTATTTCTATACTCTATAGGATTCCATAACATAGTCACATCTCATCCAAATATGTATTTGGCCAAACAAGCTGCTACCTTCTATCTTACATGGAATGACAAGAAGGATGACCAGGAGGCAGATGTGCTAATGCCCATTGGTGATAGGACCAGCAAGACTACTTATGATGTTATCGCCATGATCAACTAGGCATACCGCCTAAAGGATAAGGGGATGATATTGGATGAGATAACCACAGAACAGCTTCAAGAAGCAGTGGAGAAAGTCATGGTGATACCAATATCTTACATTGGGAGAATGTTTTAGAGGGCACTACTCCAACCAGGCTACCAGCTGGTTTTTGAGTTTGTCCAACGTATTTTTATGACTCACAGCGGGTCATACGATCAGGTAACCCCAGAAAAATTTAGGATCTTGACCGCCGTAGTCTTAAACTTGAAGGCCAACTAGAGCAGAATCATTTTTGACCTGATGACAAAGGAAGCAAGACTCGTGAAAGGAACCAAAGACAACAAAGAAAATACTGTATATGTGGAAGTTAGAAGGAACCCGAGGCATTCCAACAAGATCAGCTTTATGGGGGAAATTTTTTTCAAACAACAGATATGGGAACATGCTGTGGAGTTCAACTCCAGGTTCACCATCCCTAAGGATCAACATCAGATCGAGACGTCATTGGGAATTACTCTAGCCCTATTCAACAAAGTTACTGATGAAGTGCACCATGCTGCACTGCTGGAGATGGGTAGCTCAAATCCCATCTGAGTGCCACCTAATAGAACAACTGAGAAACAGAAAGAGAAGGCACCAAAGGTGAAGATGCAGAAAGAAAAAGCCCAGCGCAAGCCACCTGCCAAGAGGGCAAGTTCTATAGATACTGACACATCTACCACAACTTACCAACCCAAACATAAGAGGAGAAGGTTGAGGAAGGTACATGAGTCACCACCACCTACTGAAGAGGCACAACCAGAGACTGCCACACACCAACCAGAACAAGACATTCAACAACAAGCAGAGGAAGCTCATCAACCAGAAAGCTCCATTCCTTAACAACTAGAGGAACCAAAATTTGTGGAACTAGAGTCAAGCTTTGACCCCAACCAGGGTAAAAACTTCTCCCCAGCTAGAACTGCTACACCCTCACTAGACCGTATGCAGAGAATTAGTGAGGAGGATGAGGAGGAAGATGAGGAGGAAGATGAGGAGGTTGATGAGGAGGAAGAAAAAAGGAAACAAGTAGAAGGAGTCATCTACTTGTTGGAAAATGAAGTAGATCATTCTGTTCTTCAGTATTTTCCAGGGATCCATCTGCTCCCAGAAAGCTATGGATCAGCAAAGAGGGTCAAATTTTACTTACTGGTCAAGGACAACGAGTACTACATTTTTTAATTCCCTGCTTCAAATCAGATCAATGGAGGAGCTCAAGAAAGAAGAAGCCACTTTGCTAAGTTTACTCCAAGCCAATTCTGTTAATGAAGTCAGAACATAATACCATCAACTCATCTTGGCCGTTATGAAGCATGAGGCCAGACTGCTGAAAATTGACCTAAAATCCTTCTATGATGATAGAATGGATTTTTACTCAAGTGTCAAAGGATCAGATGATGATGCTGATCCAGATGTGGAAATGTGAGGTTAAGAAGGTGACCAGATGTAGAAACCCACTACATTTGGTGCAGAGAGTCAACCAGACAAAGAAGTCACAGACCAACCTACTCAAGAGGCAGAGAAGCCCAATAGGAAAAAGAAGAAGACTCCAATAATCAATCTGGATCCAGTCGATGAAGAACCAGAAGGCCAAACCATTGGTGGCGAACCAACAAACGAGATATACACACAAGGCGCTGCAGAAAAATTGAAGAAGCACATTTTATTTGTCGATCTGGAAGACATACTGGAACGTGAGCACAAGTCATTCAACAACATAGAGGTTGATGACTTGATTTTCTTAAGGGTCCAAGACCATTTGACTACTACATGCAACTTATTGCAAGAAAAACTACACAAATCCTTGCTGATTTCAACCAGCATCAAAAGGATTACGTCAATGACATGGATCTCGATCTATGCCGCAAATTGAGAGATCAAAATAAGAATCTTAACAAAAAGATGGACGATGACCGAGAGGCAGCTGAAGCAGCACGAGAGAAGTTTAATCGAAGGATAGAGTCAGTGGAGAAACAAACCCAAAACGTTCAAAATCTGGTCACAGATATGATTGCCAAAGAGAAAGAGCGTATTGATGAAGCTGTGAAGAGTCAAACTGCTACTATCACTGCTGATGTGAAGGAGGCCACTACCATTGATATACATGCCAAACTTGCTGCCTTCGAGAAGGAGAAGTTTGTGGAACTTATGAAGGCAAATCAAGTCAGTGTGCTGGATGCTCTGCTCTACCCAAATCCTACAAAGTATGAACACCAGAACACTAGACTGACAAAGGTGGAATACCTCCAGAACACCTATGATGCCACTCTCTCCATGATGAATAGCAGACTAGAGAAGAAGCTCGATGCCACGAACCAGACTGTTACCTTATTACTAATCTTCAAGGATGATGCTGAACAAAAGATGGAGGAGATGAAGGCCGAGATTGACTCCCTTCGCACATTCATCAAGTCCGTATTTGATGATGTCAAAAAGGGGGTTAGGTTGAAGTCTGACAAAGGAGGAGTTGGCAAAGGCAAAGGAAAAGATGCAACAGATCAAGTACCAGATCAAGGTCCACCAGAAGGATCACAAAGAGAAGCCACAACACCACCGAGGGTTGATCCTACCATTGAACCAGATCAAAGTCAACAACAACAACAATAACAAGCAGTACGTGACAAAGGTAAGAAGCCCATTGACGAGGGATAATAGATTGTTGAACTACTCCTGTTTGGAGTTAGTAGTAAACAAGCTTGTGACCCAATATTTTGGGCACAATTTTACAAAGAGCAAGTTGATCGTGAGAGGAAGCTGGCAGCCCAGGAGGCAAGAGAAAAATCATACTAGACACCCTTCTCATCACCCTCATCAGAAAGATCACAACAACAACCATCGCAGTCTACCACTCAATCCAGAAAGAAGAAGAAGAAACCCTTCACTGCCTGGAGCCTCTCTTTACAGAAGAAGACACTCAAATATATTTGGTTACAAGAGGCAGACCAGAAGGATTGAGAGCTAATCAAGCAAAGATTTATTATGAATAGATATTTTCTAAAGGAACCTATCTACTCAGAGTCCACACTAGATGAAGACTTCAACAGATACATGTAAAATTTTGCAGAGAAGGAACTGATTCAGAGGATTAAGTTGGCAGCAAAGGACGCTAAAATTCAAATTAAGGCACCCGAGCGAGAGTACATGATCTGCCCAACAATCCCAGGAAGCAACATACCAGATAAGACTTATATTCTCAATTATATCAATCAAGTGGCCAAGATCAAGGGCTACAAGATTGATAATCATGACCCAAATTATGCCAGAGTAAGGGACGAGATCTATGAGAGTATCCAACTTACCTCCGACGCTCAACGCGAGAAAATGAAGAAGGGAGGTGCTGACAGATGGTTTTCTTTGATTTTTCTATCTTTCATCCATTTGTTGTTCTTATTAGCTTTTCTATTTTTGATATCTACTTGTAATCCACCTGTTCCTAAACTTATATATATACAAGTGGGTTTTCTTAAGACAAAGGCTCATTGTCCAGAACCATCTTATTGTCCTTGATTGTTATAAATTAATAACAATCTCTTAAAACCCTTCTAGTTATTTAAAACCAGATCACACTTGAATGCTTTACTTAGGGTTATTTTGTAAAATGTGATTTCGACATCATCAAAAAGGAGGAAATTGTTGGGAACCCCATAATATTTTAGTTTTGATGATGTTCTTTCGCAACTCACCTAAATTTTATTCTGTTTGCTAGGTCTTAATCTGTTCTAAACTGTACCAGATCACGAACGTGCAAAGTGAATCTGATAGAGAACATGATCTTAGAGAATAACTTAAATATAAGGGATTAAATCCTATAGAAGTTATTATGTCCTTTTACTTGTTTGTGGACCAGCTCAACAGCAGATTAAAGCAAGCAGATGATCTGACATATGAACACTAAATCTGATTAAGTCAAGATTACTCACATAGTTTTCTACCATGCTTTGGAGCACTTCTTTTAGGAATAGATCGATAGTTTGACCAGATCGTCGTCAATCTGTTCTGACCAGATCATTGTTTTAAAGTGAGCTAGATGGTACCAGATCAACTCCAGTCATCTAACATTTTATCCAGATGCACTTAAATGAATCCAAAACTACTTGCCACATCAGCAGATCTCACAAAGATGAAAAGTATATCTATTGAAGATCAAAATTTGGAAGGAGAATCAATCAACACGCGAAGAAGGAAAGAAACATCTATCAACGATCTGCTTTCCATATTTATTAAGGATTCGGTCAATCTCTCCGAAGGCAAGAAGAGATATATTAGGGATTCATATCTCTTGATTGATAAATCACATTTACTTCAAACTAATCAAGTTCAACGGTTAGAATTTCAAATTCTACACCTATAAAAGCTTAGAACCAAGACTGGAAGAGTATAGATACCATTATCTACGATCAACAAGCTGTTACTATGCCCAGAAAACAACTCACTCAACAAAGCGCTTACTTGAGAAGATTTCTACGCACCATATCGTGTTCTAATCCGTTCGTGATCGAAATCACCAACTCGATTTAAGTCTGTCTTATCGAGAAGAAGGAAGGATAACTACGCTAGCTAGTAGTTTTCTAGTGGATTAACGTGAAGAAATCCAGTTACACTAGATTTCTATAAGTTGTAAAGGGACACGACCCTTATTCATGCATAAGTTTCAACCATATTGTGCTTGAAACTTGTGGCTCGTTCTCAGCGAGTATAAAGAAGAGAGTATCTTAGTAGTGGATATCTAATCCAGTTTGGATTGGATCGTGGACGTAGGGGGTTTCCCGAACCACGTAAAAACAACTGTGTTATTTACATTCTACTTTTTAAATTTCAGTTGTTTATGTGCTAACTAACACAATCATTCAAATTGCATTTCTTAATCAATCTGATTAAGTTTTCAAAACGTTTTCTAAGCAAGAGCACAGACTAAGTCCACCATATTCCGCACACAACGCTCTGTTAGAGATCAAGATTACTCTTGATATCTGCTAAGTGGTTTTCACCAGAGAGTATCTATCTGGACAGATCGAGATCGATCTGGTTTGTTAAAGTTAAGCAATCTTCATTCATAAAGCTTAAACTCTCTAAGTAATTAGTTAAGTAAACTGAAAAGTTTGCATTTGGTGTATTCCCCCCCCACACTAAACCTTGCTCTTTTGGGACTAACATTGGCTAATGGAAAAGTTGTGCTTAGGACCATCAACATATGAAACATTAAGTTTTGTGGTCTTACCAACTATTAAATTACTAAATCCTCTGGTATAACCCTTATAGTTATCACCAAAGGTACCCGAACATACGTTTTCGATGATCCAGACAGCACCATGAGCATCAATATTTCTTCTGTATGTCTTCCCACCCTCCAATTACACAGACTTAGGAATCCATTTGGAAACAGTTACCTTGTTAGTAGAATAAATTCCCTTAAGAATCCAGATTTGTGTGATAAAAGAAATATGAGAATGATGTTTGATTTGTCTGTCTCTGAAATCAACATATATGATATGTTTATGAGCGAATCTAGTTTTGGATTGCTTATGGGATAAGGTGGAGAGTCTGTACTTTTCCTTTGCTACATTTACTTTCTTCTTGTAACCAATCTCATTATGATAATTAAAATAATTTTTCATGAGTTGGTTTTCAAATGTTGGTTTGTGTTGCTTGATCATAATTGCCCGCGACTGTTTGGTGGATTCTTCAACTTGATTACTTGATCTAGAAAAGATTTGTGATTGTCTGTGCATTTGCTATTTCCTTGAGCTTTGACAAATCTTTTATCCAGATTAGATTAAGTTCCAGAGAATCAAATTTCACTACGATATGAGTGGCTTTGTTGTGCTACTATCAATTTCTCCAGTCTTAAATGGTGTCCTTTTCTTTGATAGCGTTTTCCAATAGAATCTTATTTCTGGTTACAAGGTAATTGCCTTTTGCATTCAGAACAAAAATCTCATCATCTTTTGTCTTGATTTGTCTATGCAGATTATCTTCTCTTTCCGTGAAATTCCTTACAACATTCTTCATCTTGTTGATGACATTTAATGACATGTTGTTATCCTTTACCGTCATCTGGAATTTAGATTCAATCTTGGCAAAATCTTGAAGATTTTGGTTGAAATCTTCCCACGTTACCATTTCTGGTATCTCTTATTCACCATACTCTTATATAGGAGGATTAGAAGTTAATGATTGACGAGAGTTTACTTTGGATTGATCATTTCCGTTGTCCACTCCCATGAATCATTCATACCAATCTTCACCATCCTAATCAAATGCAATAAGAGCTCATCATTTTCAGATGAGCTGTTAGAGATTCCCAAAATTTGAAGCTTCTTCTTCAACAATCATTGTTTTTCGCTATTCTATGAGCTTTCTGTCGCGTTTGACTCTATGCTCAGGTTATGACAATATATCTTGAAGTTCCCTTTTATACCACAACTAAAATAAGTAAAATCATCAAGATTACCCTTGTTAGAATATGAGAGTTTTACCTCGCTTTTCTGTTTTGGCTTTTCTTGCTCTGGATGACTTTTGAACTTGCGTTGTTATCTCTGTAAAAATGCTTGTACTTGTTGGCACGTTTTTCAAGCTTTTCAAATCATCTTTCCATCATGGCATAATCATGAGATAATTTTTCTTTTGAAAAAGAGTCTTCAACGTTGAAAAAATTGGGGCTTTAATTCTGTGTGATCAACTTTGAAAGTGATTTCTTTCTCTTTATTTGATTTCTCATTGCTTGCTAGTTGAAGCTATAGAATTTCCATTAATGCGAATAATCTCGTATTCATTTACTATTATAATATAAATAAATCTTATGTAGATAGTTTGTTGAAGTCGTATTTCATCGGGTGCATGATAGCATAAATTTGCCAATTTGTGGAAAGGGCTTGTATAACATTCAGATTCATTTCTTTATGTGTGTATTTGTCTTTGTTGATCGCAAAAATCTCAGGAGTAATTTATGTGAATTTGTTCTTTATTTCTTCGATGCTTTGTCCAGGTAGAATCTTAAATTCATCAAACTTGTTGCAAGTTATAGTCAACTTGTTCTCTATCATCTCTTCGGACCCTTTGCAAATAGATCTTAACATATATCACAACTATTTTGATGTAGCGAGGTTTCTGATCTTCGCTAGATGAATGCCCTTGACTATGATGAAGATCAAACCTTTAGTGAAAATTGTCAAGCCTAACTTTCTTGCGTTCTTCTGTAGTATAATTCTCGGGGTCTTAAAGAATTTTGACATAAGTTGCCTTTTGAGGATCTGTTCATTCCACTTTAGGTTGTGCAACATAGATAGGTTTGGGACCATTCTCAATAACGTCTCGTATGAGAATATATTATGGTTGAAGGCACATCTTAATCCTAAAGCTCAAGTTTTCATAGTCTTGTATGGAGAAGTCCCCACAAATCCTCATGAGTGAAGCTTCCATATTGAACAAATGATTAGAAAATGAGATGCGATGAATGAAAAAGATTTTCTGAGATATATTCAAGATGACCGCAGAGGCGTTAACCTTGTGAAACAGATACAATGGTCAAATGAACCACTCCTCTGATACCACTTGTTGGTCCCGAAAGTAATGGTATTGGTCTATTGGTAGGGTGGGAATACACCAATTAAAAACTTTTACGTTTTTTCTTGCAGATTGTGAGTCAAGTATTAAAGTCCTTAATACATAAGGACTTTCAGATAACCAGATGACCTGTTCTGTTAGGAACAGATGATCTGTTGCAGATAGACACTTAACAAATCGTGATATGATATGTATACTAACAGATAGTATGCTAGTTACATAGAGTGTGGAATGTGGTGGTTAATATGTGTCGCTATTTTAATGAAAACCTTGTTAAGTTCAAGTGTTCTTAATATCGTATAAATGAAGATTATGGTTGATTAAGTATGAGATGAAGAATCAGAGAAATAAACAACTGAAATGAAGAATTTAAAGAACACGTAAGTTTTTGCGTGGTTTGGGAAACCCTCTACGTCCAGATGATCTGACGCAGCCCGTGCAACCCAAGGTTCATTGATTCCAGACTCGGTGCGTGTTCCTGTTGGGCCAATCACAAGAGCTCGAGCTAAGAAGTTCAAGGAGAGCTTAATGGGCTTAATCCAAGAAGTATGGAGCGAGAATTGTCCACGAAGCCCATTGGAGAGATTGGACCAAGTAGCCCAAGAATAATGAATCTTATTGTGGCGAATGGGCTGGATCTCAAAGTTAATTAACTAACATGGGCTTTGTTGCCTTATAGATAGGTTTTTAGTTATTTCCTTATAGATAGCCTTTTCAGTTATTTCCTTATAGATTAGGAGTTATCTTCCGCCTATAAATAGGCTTATTATGTATTGGACGAAGGACACTTTGATCTTTATTCAAGTTCATGAGTTTTATTCCTCTCTTGAGAGTTTCGAGTTCCTCTTGGTTTTGCCAAGACGAGTTTATCATTCGGCGTATCAACGAGATTACCATCCCTCGTTGTGTGTCATTCATCTTCCCCGAGTTGCTGCGTCAACTATCTCGTTGGGATATAGGCATCATATTGATCTATATCACTTCTAGGGTTAGACTCAAAAGTTTTAGGATATTCCATCGATTCAAGTACTATTTTCAATCTTCCGTTTGCGTGTTTGATTCTCCATACCATTGAGAATCGTACCATGATCAAACGATTGAAGATCAATTAACTTGGATTCTCCTATCTTTAGACTTGCTGAGAACCATTCATGAGTCAAGTTAGGAACTAGAAAAGATCTGGTGAACGAGTTAATGGATCTTGACCCTTACAACTTACAGTAAAATCTGGAATAAAATATCTCCCTTCTCAGATCTTAAATACTAAGCTATGGAGGAAGAACTAGAATTAATGAGTTTTACAAGGTGTATGAGAAAATATAGTTTCTTTCTTGGTGGTTCTAAGTTTAATGATTTGGAAGATGTAAGCTTAGAACTAGGTATTCCAGAGTATATCAATGATTTGTTCTTTACATAATGATCAATGCTTCTTACTAGTCTAATATGTTGATCGGTCCTTATGGTACAAATCGTAAAATGATATGTCCAATACATGTTAATCTTCCTTTTTCTATACTTAAAAAAAACTAGTTCTAGTCTAAGTTGATCTCTATAAAACAGATTGTTAACTCGATTATGTATTCTGTACATTGTGGATAAACTAATACTAACATATCACAACTACGAATCACAACAATTCGTAAGGTCATTCTTTATTTTCATAAAAAAGACTAAATTCCGAAAAAGATATAAAAATTTTAAAATATTTATTTACTCAAATAGTAACTGATTCTGATGGCCGAAAATCGACAAGAGTAAAAGAAATCAGTAAAGGAATACATCGACGGTTATACATGTTAATTACAAACTTAAAACAATAATTAGGAGAGTATCAAGTAAACATACTAATAAGTTATTAAATCTGTTGCAAAAATGTTGTAATTTTTATTGCTAACAACCAGAATAGTGATTCTAATATTACATATACTAATATGCCTGATAAAATAGACAAAGTGACTTTGATATATTATTCCCATAAATCAGACTTGCGACGGGATATAATAAAAGGTTCTTTGCAAGCTCAAAGGCGTAAAATAGTTATTTAAGATTTTTTCATGCAAATGTACATTTCCTTTTTTTGGAAATACTACAAAAATCCTCTTTTTTTTTCTTCTTTCTTTTAACATCTCCGGACTGATTAAACTCATTTAGGGATTTTGTTTTATTGTGAATTTTAGACTCTTTTTTACTTGAACTCTTTTAAAAGTGGCAAACCTTACTATCGATTGAGCATCTCCTACCCTAAAAAACATTTTATAAATGTACCATTTTGATTTATTTAATTTAAAAAGGGTAACTTATAAAAAGAACTTTTTTTCAAAAACACTTTTTTGAATTAGGCCAAAGTAAACAAAAGAGTTACATTTACTATTGATTAATTTACTAGGAAATAAATTTGGATAATTTTATTTTTGAAATAGAAGATTCAATTTTGAGTCACGCTGAATTAAATTGTTCTTAGAATTGTTGAGAATGTTTCCAAAAAGTGGTATATAAGGTGTATAGAGTAAAACTTACAAGTAAATCATATATAAAAATGATAACTAGGGTTGATGATTTCATTATGATTATATAATTTCAAGACCCCAACAAATCTATCAAAAGCTTGTTTATTTACAACGGATCATATACAAAGTCAACAAATCATAATGAATAGATTAAGATTTATGACTACACAAACTGTTGACAACAATTATAGATCGGTCCAAGAAAAACTATTATGAGGAGTTTATTAAAATCATTGAATTCAAAATATGATAAAATATCTCTTGGGTGGGGAACGACTCCATTGATGGGTGTCGCAGTGACTCTATTCGCGATATTTCTATTTTTTTTTTTGGAGATGTATGAGTCTTCCAATAAAGGAATTCAAATTTCAAAGTGATAAAAATATCTACTGGGTGGGGAACGACATCTTGCTTGCATTTTTCATTGCACACGACTTTTCATATGTATACACCATTTCCTTTCTTACAAAGACTTTCAAATTTTAAAAAACATTCTAAAGTTGAAATATCATTTTTGATCTTTATATCAAATTTTTATCTATTCATCCATTTTATTTATAAAAAAAGGCTATTTATAATATCTTAGAATTGGAATTTGCAAAAACATTTACCGAAATCATATTCAAATACCGAACTCAACTTCTATATATTCTATGCAAAGCCGAAGTGATCTGTTGGAAGGTAAAAAAAAGAACTTTGACATAAAAAATTCTTACAATACTCTTTTTCTTTTTTTCTTTTTTTTTTCAAAAAACACGTACAATACTTTTATATCTATGTTCCAAAATTCTAGCATAGGAGATTCGAAGTATAAACTTTATTCAATATAAACTCTTTTTTTGGCAAGCTTTTTCTTTATTTAAATTTAATGAATTAACTTAATAAAATAATAAAGAAATTATCTGCTCCATCTGACTATTTCCGAGTTCGAATCTCAGGCGACACAGTGTCATATCAAAATTCTAAGTACAAAATATAGAAATGTAATTTTTATTTTTTAATCCACTTCATTTAGTTAGATTATAATAAATGTGAACATATCGAGATATTTATTGATTTGAGGTTGATTACCACGAACATATAAGTTATGTTATACTTTTGAATACAAATCTTTCATTTTCTATTATACTCTAGAAAATTTGAGTGCTTGGATTCTATGATTAAATAAAACAAGATTTTATCATGACTGCAATTTTAGAGAGATGCAAAAGCGAAGACCTATGTGGTTGCTTCTGCAACTGGATAACCAATACCAAAAGCCCATGGGGTTGATTTTGCAATGAAAAATGCAATCATGGCTTGGGGAGATGTTTTCCTTTGTTTAAATTTAAAAGCAAAACAAAATAATAAAAAAATTATCTACTCCGTCCAACTTAGTGTAATATTGCAACTCTATTTATATAATATATAAATACATTTTGTTTCTAATCCACATCATGATTAGAATATAATGAATGAGAATAGATATAGATAGTTATTGTGGTTGGTTGACGTAAACATATAAATAATGTTATACTTTTGAATTACAAGTATTTCATTTTCTACTTATGTTCTACAAAATTTGTGTGTTTGAAAGTAACTGATGATTAAATAAATCAAGATTTTATCATAATTGTAATTTTGATTATCCCTACTTTATTCATCGCGGAAAAATGCATAAAACTAACTTGTGTTTTAAAAAATATGCATCAAATATCATTGTGTTAATTAAATTGCACGAGATACCCATGTGTTATTAAAAATTCTTTACACTTGTTCATATACGTAACACCGTCAAAAATTACAATTAACACGGTTAAAATACAGATGAAAGTCTATTTACCCTTCTTTCATGGAGTACTTCTTAATATTGAACATTGTATTTTCAAGTTTCATCATCATCATCATCATCATCATCATCATCATCATCATCATCATCATCATCATTATTATTATACGAAGTAATTCTTAATATTTGAATCGTCGAATTAGTATTTGATATGCATAAATAATAATTATGTATTACTGATAAATTCTTAATTATTATTGGAGAATTTACCCGTTAAAATTCATATTTTGAGCTTATGTAATTGATAATTCATAATCAAAATTTGACGATTAAAAAATGAACTCAAATAATTTAAATAATTTTTTAAATTTAATTATTATTTAAATAATAACCTAATATTATGATATTTGAACCGATATTTAAAAATATTTGATTAAATATATAAATAAAAATGTATATATTTTTAAACCTATTTTCCATATTAAAGATATTTTCTAACTTAATTTTCACTTTTATATAATTGTGAAATTTTGAATTGAAATTTGAATTTAAAATTTTGAAATAATATTATTTAATATAATTAAAAAATCATCGAATATTAAAACTAAATTGAATTTTCAAATATTCACATCAAATCAAATACAAATAATTATTTAATATATAAATATGAATTCAATATTTTTACGAATTGAATATTATATTATTTTCTTCGATTCGATTCACGTACAACTTTATTGGGTATTTTTTTTTAATTAACCGTGAATAAGAAATAAGAGAAGCAACATTAACTTAATTTATATGGTTAGATTGTAATTAATTAATTAATTTAAAAAAATGAACAAAATTATGGCACATGCTTTTTTGTGTGTTGTTGGGTGAAAGGGCATACACATAAATACAGACCAATTAAAACAATGAAAAGTACATGTGATTCATATCTTTAGCGAGTTATAGTCACGTACCGTTAAATTTATCAAGTTGGATTTTTTATGCAAAATTTTTAAGAACACATGAGTATCTCTTGCAATTTAATAAACACAAGAGTATTTGTTGCTTATTTTTGAAAACACAAGATAGTTTTATGCATTTTTCCCATATTTACTGCAACTTCTATATATATTATTGTCGTCATTGTTGCTGCTCTAGTAGATATTGTGGTTGAAAATGAAAACATCAGATTATATGTGAGATATTTTTGGGAATTGTATATTCAACGATTGAATAATCAAATAACAAGTCATAATGTATTATATATGTTCTAAAATAGAATTCGATAATATTTCTATTATTTAGAAAAACAAAAAACCTAGTAGTGGGTATATTATCCGCTAGATAATGTACGAGTATTTTACTAGATATTTATAATCTTCCTTTGTATGATTCTTGTTGAAACATATAATCTAAAGTTTCATATTTATTTGACTTCATAATTTTTTTTATAAGAACTTGGAAGGAAAGTTTCATTCAAATGAATTTTAAACTTCAATTGAATTAATCACTTTCATTGATTGTTTTTATCGATAAGTAATAATAATACTATTGTTGTAAATAATTATTTATATGTAAACATTACTTATTGTATAGAATAGGGTTTTCACTATTTTATTAACTTGTTTTTTTATATTGAGAACCCTTCTTGTAAAGTGGATAGGCGTGAATAAGAATACGGTTTTCTTTCTCGCCACCTCGTGTAGTTTCTTCTTTCTCCTATTCTCTCTACATTTTTTTACACAGACAATTCATAGAATTGAATCAACCCATATTATAATACGTTATCAGCATGAGACTCTAACCAACTGAGTGGTGGGTAGTTTATCTGGGGCAGATGCCTCCTAAAGAGTAACAGAGGTGTGCGAAGGTAGGCTCAAGCTAAGATTCTGCTCGTGAGCGTAATGGTATAAGTCTGCCTGACTGTGATACCGACTGGTCGAACAGAGATGAAAGTCGGCCCGTGTGGAAGGGCTCTCGCTCAACGGATCAAAGGTACGCTGGGGGTGATAGGCTGATGACTCCCAAGAACTCTAATCGACGGAGTCGTTTAGCACCTCGATGTTGACTCATCACATCCTGGGGTTGAAGAAGGTCCCCAGGGTTCGATTGTTCAAAAAAAAGGCAAAAGCTATTTTTTTATTTGTAAATATTTTGCGAATCGAGAGTTTTATACATTTTTGAGTTGAGATAAATTCGAAGAAATTGTTCGAATTGTGTAATCTTCAATTATTGATACCCGTATCCGGCCTAAAGTACGGTGGTTTGCTCTAGAAAGAAATGTGTTTTCTGGTAAGTGATACTCCTTCGAGAATTGAAGGTGCAAACATTGCGGCGTGAATACTTCATCTGGTGGGAGATTTATCATCAACACATCAAGACCAACACAGGGCGATTGAGGATTATCTAGCGACGCTCCACTCCTCAATTCTCTGAATCGGTTATGGTTCTATTGAAACTGAGAAAATTATCTATGGAATGAAGGAGAGAATAACATGAACGAAATACAGTAGACATGGTGAAGAAAATAGTTTGTTATTCTCTGTGAAAATGAATAAGTGAATCGCCTAACAACATAACAGAAGAATATAAACAATAGGAGAGAGAGTTCTGACTAAGATAGTAAAATAACTACCTAACAAACTCTAGAAGAAACGTGAAATAACTAACACGCTTCTAGCATAAAAAGGAAAAATCTATCTGACTCCAGAAGCTGCTCGAGCTAACTCCAAACGCATGTATGCACACACAAAGCTTTTCTTTAGTTCTAATACTCCCTCTCAAGGTGGAGAATATATAGAACCAAACTCCATCTTGCCTAATATAGAGTCAAATGAAGGTCTACTCAAAGGCTTAGTGAAGATATCCGCAAGCTGTAGATTACCCCGTATATCAGTGGTTTGATTAGTCCATGCAAAAACTTTTCTCGAACGGTATGGTAATCAATCTCGATATGTTTCGTTCGCTCGTGGAAGACCGGGTTGGAGCTGATATATACCGCGGCTTGGTTGTCACAATACAAGGGAGTAGCTTTTGTTTGTTCCAAACCAAGGTCTTTTAGGAGCTCACGAACCCACATAACCTCACAAGTAGCTAATGTCATCAACCTGTACTCCGCCTAGGCTGAAGAGCATGATATAACATTTTGCTTCTTCGATCGCCAAGAAATGAGAGAGGTTCCAACAAATAAATAATATCTAGATACAAATCTCCTTGTATCTGGGCATACTGCCCAGTCAGCATCAGAAAAGATGCTCATATCAAGATTAGAGGCACTTGAGTAGAACAAACCATGACCAAGTGAACCATTTATATATCGTAGAACTCTCTCAGCAACCATCATGTGTCCATCGCATGGCTTCTCTAAGTATTGACTTAGCTTATTTACTATAAAGGTTAAATCTGGACGTGTGATGCAAAGGTAGAGAAGCCTTCCTATAAGCCTTCTATAAGAAGAAGGATTAGCAAGAGGTATCCTTTCATTCTGCTGCAACTGCTTATTTGATTCCATAGGTGTGGCTATAGGCTTGCAACCAATTAATCCTGCATCTGTAACCAAATCAATGGCATACTTTCTTTGGGAAATAAAGAAACCTGAGTCACTCCTTGCTACTTCAATTCCAAGAAAGTATTTTGGCTTTCCAAGATCCTTGTACTTGAAATATTGTCCTAGAAACATCTTGAAGTTCTCTATCTCTTATGGTGAATTGTTGGCCAATAGCATATCATCAACATACACAGCTAGGCTTAAGAAAACTCCATTATGGTTCTTGATGAAGAACGAATGGTCAGCTGCAGACTGCACCATTCCAAACTTAGATAAAGTCTCAGCAAGCTTCAAATACCATTGGCGTAACGCCTGATTTAAGCCTTATAAAGACTTGGTTAACTTACAAATTGTGCCACTAGGTAGATACTCCCCCTGACTAATCAAACCGGGAGAAACATCCATGTATATATCTTCTTTCAATGATCCATGCAAGAAGGCGTTGTTCACATCTAGATGATTAAGAGTCCAACCTTTTACTGCAGACACAACAAGCAAGAGCTTAATAGTCACTAGCTTAGCAATTGGAGAGAAGGTATCAAGATAATCTATACCAGTTTGTTGGGTATACCCCTTTGCAACGAGCCTCAATTTGTATCTTTCCACCGTACCATCCGCTTTAAATTTCACCTTGTAAACCCACTTGCAACCAATGGTGGATTTATGAGGAGGCAAAGCTTTAAGCTCCCAAGTGTTGTTCTGTATAAGAGCATCAAGTTCTTCTCTCATAGTTAAATGCCATTCATGGAACTTGGAAGCTTGAGCATAAGAGGAGGGTCAGTCACATCAGCAACAAAAGCAATAAATGAAAGGTAAGAAGGTTTGAGCTTATGATAAGATAGATAGGAGTGTAATGGATACTGACAAGAAGAGGCGGAATATGAATTAAAAAGATAATCAGTGAGGTAAGATGGTTTGTGTATCATTCTTCCAGTTTTAATGGAAGTAGGAAGAGTGAAGTTATCAATGTGGTCAAGGCTAGAAGTAGGTGATTGAGATTAATGTGGTACAGAAGGAATGTTATCATATGAGGTAGGAATATCATTATCAAAGAAGGTGACAGAAGGAATGGGATTAGAATTAGGTTTTGAGGTGAAGGTAGGTTATTGGAAGAAGGAAAACTAGAGGTTGGGAGATGAGACAAAGGAAAAACTATGGAATATGATGTTCCTGCTGATATAAGTCACATTGTTCTCTAGATTGAGAACTCTGTATCCCTTATATCTAGAGGGTTAGCCAATGAATACACATTTTGAAGCCATATGAGTGAATTTATCCCTCTCCCTTTCCAAACTTGAGACATAACATAGACAACCAAACACCCGAAGATGATCATATGAAGGTAACTTGTGAAAAAGAGACTGAAAAGGTGTGATATTATCAGGTAAAACAAATGAAGGAAGTCTGTTAATTATATATAAAGAAGTCAATATACACTCTCCCCAAAAAATAATAGGCAGATAAGACTGGAAAAGGAGACTTCTAGCCACGTTTAGTAAGTGTTGATGTTTTCTTTCTACCCTAGCATTTTGTTGAGAAGTTTCAACACAAGAGTGTTGAACTACGGTTACAAAAGATGAGTACAAAGCAAGTATAGTGAACTCTGGAGCATTATTACAACTTATGGTTTTGATTTTCTTTTGGAACTGAGTGTGTATGGTGGAAAAGAAAGTGGTTAACATATTTTTAATATCAAACTTGTATTTCTTTAAGAATGTCCATACAAATCTAGAATGATCATCAACAATAATCAAGAAGTAAGAGTATCCTTCTACAGTAGGAGTTCTATAAGGTCCCCACACATCACAATGGATTAGATCAAAACATTCAACACCAACAGTAGAAGACATAAGAAATGACAGTCTCTTTTGCTTAGCAAAGTGACATATGTCACATACATGATTGGTAATACCTTTTATTTGAATATGAGAAGACAAGATACTAAGCTTTTTACTAGACAAATGACCAAGCCTAGCATGCCAAACATCGGCTGAAACAACAGAAAAAATGGAAGGTGTACTAAGTTTGTCATTGCCTTCAAGGATGCAAATGTTTCCTTCTCTCCTACCCTTCCCAATCATAGTCCCCTGAGAAGCTCCATGGATTTCACACGAAGAATCAATAAACTTCACAGTACACTTCAAAGCAACAAACAAGGCACTAACAGATAGAAGATTATACTTGAAAGATGGAACAAGTAAGACAGATTTAAGTGTTATAGTAGGAGTGAGATGTATGGTTCCTATCCCTGTTGCTTTAATATGATTTCCATTTGGCAATGTAACAGTGATATTTGAAGAAGTAATAGGTGAATGGAAAAGACTTGAATCACAACATACATGATGTGTGGGGATTATTGTTGAATGAAGATGAAGTAGTAGAGTGAGAGGTGAGAACAAAATTACCAGAGAAAGCTGGGGAAGTGAAGGTAGGTGAAGGTTGAGGATTATTGTTTTGAGGAGTGGAAGTAGATGTTATTGCTACAACTGAGGACCTCTGAGATAATTGACTCTGCAAAGTGGACATAAGTTGCTAACACTGCTCAGCAATGAGGTTGAGATTGGCAGACTTTTCTATAGTAGCACCTTGCTCAAGTTCACATCCTTCATTTTCAACTAGATTGACAGACTTGTGTACATACTTCTCTGTCTAGAAGTTTGGTTTACCTCTTCCTCTTGCAAATCCAGGAGGAAAACCATGTAGTTCAAAACATCTATCAACGGTGTGATTGTTTATACCACAATGAGTACAAACGAACTTGCCACGATCCTAACCTTGAGCAACATTAACCAATGGACTTGGCGCCTCATTTTTAACAGGCGACAAACTAGAGAGTTGTTATCCATGCTCCTCTAACGTTCCTCTTGAATAGCCAATGCAAAAATCTTAAAGACATGCAGAAGAGGAGGTGTAGATAACAATTGTAACCTCAATTGTGAAAAGTTATTATTTAACCCTTGCAGGTAGAACAAGGCACAATCCTGAACTTGGAAATCATTCCATTTCTTTGAGGTATCACAACGGCACAATCCACATGAGCACCAACAAGATGGTTGATACTCCTTAAGACCATCCCAAATAGTATGTAAACTACTATAATACTTGTTTACCTCCATAGTTCCTTGTTTGTGACTCATCAAGGAAATATGTAGTTGATATACACGAGCTAAATCAGCTTGTGAATATCTCTCATTCAATTCTCCATGTACATAATGCTTGACCCTATCTCCTCATCCACATCGTTCCTCAACCACGACACCACCATATTGTTACATCTCATCCAAATACGATACTTATCATCATCTTCGTCTGGTTTGGGAAGAGAGCCATCCACAAAACTTAACATGTTCTTCGCTATCAACACAGTGGTCACACACATCGACCAATTTATATAGTTCGATCCAACGAGCTGATGCACCATTATTCTGCTCCTGGATTGTCGCTTGGATTCAAGTAGTACGGACTAGACATATCCTCTCTAGTGGACTACGACGACACAACAAACAACAAAAAATGAACCAGAAACGCATGGGCAACAAACCCTAGCCCTCTGATACCATATTGAAATTGAGAAAATTATCTATGGAATGGAGGAGAGAATAACATGAACGAAATATAGTAGACATGGAGAAGAAAATAGTTTGTTATTCTCTGTGAAAATGAATGAGTGAATCGCCTAACAACATAACAAAAGAATATATACAATAGGAGAAAGAGTGCTGGCTAAGATAGTAAAATAACTACCAAACAAACTCTAGAAGAAATGTGAAATAGCTAACACGCTTCTAGCATACATGCACACACAAAGCTCATCTTTAGTTTTAATAGGTTTTGCCTTGAACTCGCTTCTGGAGGATTTCGTTCAGGAGGTATCTCATTAATTCGATTATTTTGATTCTTGGCATGAGATTTCCTACTCTTATTCAATGTTGCATGTCAATCGATTAACCTCTGGGCTTTGATTGTCTCTGTGAATAAGATTGCAGACTGTATTCATTGTTTCACTGTTCCATTGCCTACTGTTCATTACTGGAATCCTTTGATTATCTGCTGCATCTAACTGGGATTGCAATCTGATTTCCATTGTTTATTTTTCATATCAGTTTTCTGATTATTTGCAATCTACTGTGGCAACAACAAAACTCTTATTTTTTGCTTGCAAAATCTGGAATTTGAGCTCTAAGTTTATACAATTTATTGCTGATTTTGCTCTGCAATTTACATACTTGCTGAAATATTGTTGGAATTACAACTGATTACTAATTTGCTGGAATTATTACCTGAATTGTGAACTTAAATTTGAGCTTCTTTTCTGAGATAGATGCTGCTATGAACTTCAGCGGTGCTTACACTTGAGTACACTTATTTCTCAGTAATTAAATACAGTCTTGTTTCTACAAATCCCAGGTCATTTTGCTGACCATCTTGCTCTATAATCTGTATTCTTGACTCAATTTGTTAATCTTGAACATTTAATTTCTGAATTCTATTACATTGCTGGACTTATTCACTTCATAGCTGCCCTGGCAAGTTCTTAAACGCTTATAATATATGTGTTGCTGTAACAATTTGCGAAATGGATTGCTTCTAGTCTGCTTGAATATCTATGCTCTAATTCTATTGTTTGGTTAATTACTCATAGATTGATATTGTTGGATTTTAGACATTCTTCAGATTGTTATCCAATTGTTTGAGCTCTATTTTGCAGTTTCCTCTCGTTGTAAGGAATGCAGCCATTAACATAGTGTAATGCTCCGCCTTTTTAATTCCGAATAAGATAGTGAATCCCTTAAATTTTATGAACCTGTATTCAAATTTCGAATAATATGGAAGGAGTCGACATCGCTAACTATGTATTAATAGCAAATCATTATGTATATGGATTAAGGACCTTATGTAGATATAAGGCAATGGTAGAATCAATCCTTAATAAGACTTTGATCAGATTATAATATTGGATGCTGCTTGATAACATTTTATATTAGTTAATGCCTTTAGAATTTATGATTTCATTGAAATGCTTGTAATTAGAACAAGTACAAAAAAAAAAGAATGATTGGTATTTTAATGCTTGTTTTAAAATGTGAGGTATATATAGAAATTTCTCTAGGTGATAGGACCCAGTGTACATATATATGCATAGCGTGAAATAAACAAACTCATGGTGCTATTGCAACACTACTATTTTGGTAGTAAAATAGATATATATATATACATATAACCCAAGGCTGCACAATTCTTTCTAAAAAAATCCAAGAGGAAATCGTGTGGCAGACACACACACATATATATATATGTATATATATATATGTATATGTATATGTATACATATGACTAAGTGCCCACTTAGCTAACAAATCAAATAGGAAAAGAAGTGCAAAGAGTACAGAGATGAGATGTTAGCCAACCAGTGTTGCTACGAAAATCAAGAATTAGGAAGCCTCAACTACAGCTGTAGAGAAAAGAAAAAAAAGGACTTCCCAAAATACACACTATACAAGAATATACTAACTATGTAATGGAATAATATTAGAACCTCAAAAAGTACACTACAAATTAGTATAAGGGAAAGGAGAATAGGGTTGTTGTCTCTGCAGCACCTCCTCGGCTGAAGCACTCAGAGATGGAGGAGCTACCCTGCCCCATTACCTGTAACATAGAAACAACCAATGGTGTTAGAAATAGGGAGATGGGCTATAGAAGATATGCAAAGGCCTAAAGTGAGGGCTGCAACAAATAAAAAGGGAGAGAAGGAGATCTTCCTAAAGTAGAATAGAACAAAATAGAAGAAACCATGCAGGAGATGAAATTTCACACCTAAGGAAAGAAAAGAAAAAAAAAGAGATAGCTAAAGGAGGAAGAGAGATGAACTACATCGATGCAAACTCTCCTCCCTCCTATATGTTGAAATCAGCCCTCTCCTCCTCTAGAAAGCACATGCAACAAGAAGACAAATAGAAATCAGAATACAAAGAGGTGATGGAGAACCTACTGGAATCAACTTTCCACCCTGACCTCAGAAATAACTCCTATAAATACCAGCCTCTTCCACCTTAGACCAGTTTACACTTCACAAACACACCACAAAGTCATAAAATACTTAAGAGCAATTTAGAAGAGAGGAAACATAGAAAGATCCTGCCTAAGGAGACATTCAAGCAACTAGGAAGGACCACCAAGCAGTCCACTCAATTCGAGTCAAACCCCTCAACAGCCCAGGTAAACATAACGAAGAACTGAACCTCAAATCTTTAGTAATATAGGCATACCTGATAGAATTCAGTTACTAGTAGAGTTTAATGTTTATCCCAGAACTTAAGGATTCTGGAGGTGCAAAGAACAGATCAGACTTTAGAGAAAATAAGGCTCAAGGTGACGAAGAACGAAACCACAAATTATCGAGAGGAAGCTGATAATGCCATCACCTTCGAAGGAAGGCTATGTGTCCCGAAAAACCTAGAAATTAAGGAAATGATCATGAGCGATGCCCATGATACTCCTTACACCGCCCACCCCGGGAATACGATGATGTACCGAGATCTGAAGAGGAAATTCTGGTGGGACGGGATGAAACGAGACATAACATCCTTCATAGAAAGATGCCTAGCTTGCCAACAAGTGAAAGCACTACATGTCACAGCCCAATTTCTTAACAATATCTTAGTTAATTAATTAGACCATGACTCGGTTATCAAGAAACTCTTGGAAATGAAATTGAATCTCAGGGATAAATTGAATCAAAATTTTCGCAGGGATCCTCAGGGCAGATATGACACCCTAACTTCAAAGGATCATAACTTACTCATCTGGACTCCGAATTGACATCCGAAGGAACCGTTAGAAAGATATCGAAAATATCTTTAAAATGGTATAAATTTTGAAAGAATTTAAATAGATGAGACGAACAAAAAAGGGATTCCAACACGCTGCCCTGTTTCTAGCGAAAATAAATTC
>JAPKLX010000111.1:866826-880046 GCA_026898415.1 Leonotis leonurus | reverse complement strand
ATTATCTCATATCTGTAATACCATATCTACACGCACGTGTTGAGAGGGTAACAGTGAACGTTCCACTCCTCAAAGTGATCAAGAATATCCCATCTTATGTCAAATTCTTCAAGGAGCTGATTTCAAAGAAGAAGAAACTTGACGATTAAGAGTTAGTAACAGTCTCCGAAGTGGTAAGTACGATCATGCAACAGCCTTTACCTCCTAAGCGACGCGATCCAGGTAGCTTCATTTGACATTACTTTAGGTAACAGTAAGACAACATCTGGCATGCTAGACTTAGGAGCGGGGATTAATCTTATGTCTTATTCTATTTTTAATCAATTAGGATTAAGTGAATTAAAACACGCGCATGTCTCTTCAATTAGTCGATAGATCTGTGAGAAACCCAAAAGGTATAATTGAAGATGTTCTTGTTAAGATTGGTGAATTGTTCGTACCCGTTGATTTTGTTGTTCTTGAGATAGGCGATGTACGTGAGGACGGAATCGAGCATACACTACTCCTAGGGAGACCTTTTATGTCTACTATTAATACTATTATTGATGTAAAAAATAGTACTTTTAAAATGTCGGTCCTTGATAAGGAAGTATCTTTTTCTGCTCACCAAATTCACACTGCAAATTCTGACGATTTGATTGATACGTGCTATATAAATACTACTAAACCTTTTGTTGAGAAATCTATAATGCAGACTTTTCATAGTAAGGGCGTTGCTCAAAGGAAAGTGTTGGGAACCCTAAATTTAGTTTTGATGATGGTCCTTCGAAACACACTTAGCTGTTTTATAGTTTAAACTGTTCTACGTGTTAAACAGATCACTAGAGATAAAGTGAATCATGTTATGGAACAGATTAGGAGATGACTTGATATGTAAAGGAAATATTCCTATAGAAGTCAATCTCAACTTGGTATAGGATGAAGGTTAAGATTTCACGCCAAAAGGAATCGATCTGCTGTAACAGACAGCAACCAGATCGATGACCAGATCGCTACCTACAGTGAGAAACCAGAACGATTGAGTAATCAATCCACCAGCTGACATCATCCTACACATCACATGCTCTTGCCACGTCAGGATTAAAATCCATCCAACTGGGATTGGAAAGAAGATCTTCTGTTAACACATAGAAGGAAAGAGACCGTTAGCAATCTGCTTTCCATAACTCAAAGATTGAGTCAACCTTTCCTATATGGCAAGAACAGATATGATGGAAATCATTGATTGGCAAATATATCATCTATCTCACGCCAATCAACAACGGCTAGAATTTCAAATTCAATGCCTATTTAGTTGAAGTTAGAGATCTGGAAAAAGATAGAACACACGCGAGCTATATTGTTGATATTCTCTTTAAGCAATCAAACTGCTATCCAGACTTAGAGCTTCAACACCCTGTGATTCTACATCACACCAATCACCTCGATTCAAGTCGGTCTTATCGAGAGAAAGAAGATCTCCCTGCTAGCTAGTAGTTTTCTAGTGGTAACGTAGAGGTAATCTATTGTAAAGGGACACGACCCTTATTTCGTGCATTAGTATCTCTCTAGTTGTGATTGATACTTGTGACTCGTTCTCCACGAGTATAAAGAAGCAGAGTATCCTAGTAGTGGATAATCTGGTCTAGTTTTGACCAGATCGTGGACGTAGGGATTTCCCGAACCACGTTAAACAACTGTGTGCTTTACATTCCTGCATATTCAATTTCTGTTGTTTATCATTCTAACCTTCCACACTATTACTCAATCTGCATCTCAATCAATCCCCTTAACAATCTGGATAATTCCTAAGGTTTTCTAAACAAGAGCAATCACTAATCCACCATTATTCCGCACTCACTTAACACTAAGAAAGTAATAAGATTACTCTTATTATTAGCTAAGTGTTTTCACTAAGAGAGTAATCTGTTTGGACTAAAACTGCTATCGATCTGCATATCAATCTGTCTAGTCATCTATCGAGCAATTTCTTATAACAAAATAGCTTGAACTCTCTTACAACTTGTCAAGTAAACTGGAAAGTTTGTATTTGGTGTATTCCCCCCCCCCCCCCCCCAATACACCAAATCTTGCTCTTTCGGGACCAACAGAAAGGTTTGGACGCGATGAGAGAGATCGGCCAAGTGAAAAGGTTGGAAGGCAAACAAAACTCTAAGAGAAACCAATAACCTCACCTTACACCCAAGCCGATGATCACGAACCCCGCATCTCGATATTACTACTCATCAACGTATGCGGAAGCTCTTATGCGTCCAAACACCACATCCGAGACACATCACCACAAGGTCAAATTCCCAAAGAGAGCACTACTCATCCTTAGAAGATTTCCGCCATCAAGGGGTGACGTACCACATACAAAAAGGGAGAAGATGTCATTCTGAATTAATTAGCAACTAGTTAAATTGTATCAAGACATAATACTCCACACATTCCTAGTTCATCTATGTTTCACAACATAAATCAATGCAACAAGTATATCATGACCTCGTATCCGAAGTTGCGGAGTCAAGTTCTCATTCTTACACTCCCGGTTGAATTGGTTCCGTTTTTTCGAGCTAACGACGTAAAATAAAGTGCTTCGTGGGAGGCAACCCAAGCTCATTTTTCCTGCTTTTCATTTTTATTTCCGTTTTATTTTATTTGGTTTTGATTCCGTTATTTATTTTTGTCTTTTTCTATTGTTCGCAGGTATCAACGAGTTAGGAGAAAACCAAGTCGAAAACAATTCGCGGAGGAGAAAAGATGAGATTTCATGAGAGCAAGGTCAGTGACCGCGGCACACTCAGTGGCCGCTGACCTCGTGCCCCAGCCCCGCGCTAGCGCCCACGCGCCACATCGAATCAGCGGTCGTTGACTACGCAGCGGCTGCTGACCTCACCTACGTAAACTCATCCAAAATTTTGTCAAGCTTTTACAAAACAACACTCAGCGACCGCTGAGTTAGCCCAACCTCCTCCCGACCAACAGTGAGCCTGTGTCTCACTCTTGAGGTATCTTTATTGTTTTAGTTTCTTTTCGTGTGAGTGTGTAATTGGCTAATCTTTATTTTTTGCTTTGTTGTCTTAGTTTTTGTTTTTAGGTTTTCTTTCCGTTTTGTACGCCGAATGCCGCATTTCAGGGACGTTTTCTCTATCCCTACTTTTTAGATCTTTACTTTCCGCAATGAGGGCATTGCTCTATCTTTGTAGGGGGGGAGGGGTGTCTTTTTCATGCTTGCATTCGTCTTTTTGTTTTAAGTTTCTTTTAAGCATGCAAAATTTTGATTCTTTTAGAGCTACTTTGTCTTGATACAGTGTGGGTAAATCGAGGCATGACATATGTTTAAGATGAGATGTGATTTGAATACCTTGATTGATTTGCATTGATTTATGTTGTGAAACGTAGATGAACTAGGAATGTGTGGAGTATTATGACTGAATTATGGATCTTAGTAGAACGATTAAAATAGTGATGCATGATGATATAAATTGATTGATTCAATTGGCTTGTTATTTATGACCACTTGTTGCGTATCCGTGTTATATTAATTGAACTTTGTCAAGAGGTCTCTAATCCTATGGGAACCATGAGCACGGGAAACCGCGTGAGGATACATTAGAGAACCCCTAATTGTTCACACCTTGCGACAATGACCATATAACTTGACATTTTTCTAAGTAATTTTCTTAAGTTCTTGAAAAATAGGAATACACAAGGATTCTAGCCCGCTCTCTTAATCACATATACAAATTTATAAAAGAGATGGGTATGGGAAACCACACCGGGCAAATCCGAACATTCGGAGTACTCACCCGGTGAATATTGTCCTTAATATTCCTCATGTTGAAAGAAAGAAAAGAAAAGAAAAAGATACGCTATTTAAGATGGATAAAAACTCTAGCCGGTTATGTGATCTCAATAACATCTTGTGCATCATTATTTTGCATTGTTCGAATTGATTATGATCTAGTCTAAATGATCTACTTACTTCTATGATCTCTATGTGACGTGACGTGATGATATGAAGATCAATTTTGGAATGATTTGAAGTCTTGTCAAGAATGCATGTCGCGTGTAGATTTTTCCCTAGTGATAGTTTAGACTAAGTTATGCTTGAGGACAAGCAAAGTTTTGTGTGTGGAGAGGTTGTTTAGCCTTTTTTGTTAGTCTAAACTCGTATTTTCCGTATTTTTATTCGTATTATTAAATCCCTCGTTCCGTGATGTTTTGGCACGATTTATATTTTATTTTATATTTCAGGATCATTGGCCTAAATGAACGTTGAAGTTGGAAAAGAAACGAGGAAGAATCGAGAAACGATGAGAAAATGAAGACAAGTGCTGAGACACTAGTCAGCGGTCGCGTGACACGCCACGGCCGCTGACTAGGTCGTTTGTGCTGCGGCCGAGCCAGCGGCATGCCAGCGCCAAGCCAGCGAGCGCGGTGCCAGACCACCCGAGTCAGCGATCGCTGACGTGGCTCAGCGGTCGCTGACCTCGCGGCTGTTGCGGAGCTGTTGCAACCAACTCCTGAACGGCATGGAGCCACCGGGTCAGCGGCCGCTGACATCTACGCGGTCGCTGACTTACCCTACGTATATATACATGGCATGCCTCATTCGATAAAAAGAACGCTTGATTCCCGACACTTCGTCCGTACTTCCAAAGGACGATTTCCCAGACTACTTTCCAGTGCCTTTTCATATATTTTCCGTTCGTAGTTTAGTACGTCTCGATCCCGTGTTCTAGGGTCGAGACTTAGATTTTTAGATAGTTCTCATTGTTTTTTGTCTTCTAGTAAGTCGATTGCAACATTCATAGTTTCGTACTTTGTTTCCAGAATTTCGTTGTGGATTCAAGACCTTTTTCCAGTTCTTAATTCAAGTTCATTTCGGTTCCTTTTTGTTTATTCTTGTTTCGTTTATCGCTTTCGTTCATTTTATCGTTTATGCTTTTGGTTTCTTATTCCGTTTTCGATTTCCAGATTTCTTTTCGTATTTCTTTTGAATTCAAGTTCCAAGTTATTTCTTTTCCTAGAGTAGATTTAAATTGTTTTCTCATATTAGATTTAATTCGCTTTCTTAGATTAGATTTAAATTGCGTTTCTTATTTACGTTCTTCGCCTAGATTTAAAACTTCAAACCAAATCCTTTTTATTTTTTTTCCATTTATAAACAAAGAACCGAATTGCCCTACTAAGTCTTGCTTGAGAATACGACTTGGGTTGGCTTACTATTGCTAGATGACCTCGTTCTAAATTGCGAGCGACTCGAACAATTTTAGTCGAAACAAATATACTTACCACTAGCGGAACCTAGTGTAAATGATAGAAAAACTTATAAATTTATCTTGATTGAGTGATGACGACTGAGCCCCGTCAGATTGGTGCCGTTGCCGGGGAACAATAATGCTTTTTGAGTATTTAATCAACCCCCTAACACCGTCGATTGACACCAAAGCTCACACCCGTCAATGACTATAATCTTGCAAAAGGTCACTAGACAAATATCTATTAGAGTCCTGATGGACATGATAATTCTTATAATTAAGAAAAATAAAATTCACAACATGTATTTTCTCAAATGAGATTATTATATGTTTTATGATAGTTGAAAATTCAACTAAGTGAATTCTTCCAGAAGAAGATGTGTGTATGATAAAAATTAAGCGTGTCTTTACGTATTTGTTAATACTTATGTTAGTAAGTTTTTGTATTATTGGATACACATAGCCTTTGAGAATGTTAAACTCGTGCCTAATGACGGATTTTTTTGAATTGAAAGACTTGAGTAAGTCTAAGCATTATCTCGACACGCGGATCGAGAATCTCCATGAAGGAGTTTGTTTTTACCAGTTGATCTATTCGAATAAGGTTCTATAGAAAACATATTCGAAAAAGGTTCTACAGAGAACATACTTTTGATAAATAACATCCACTTTGCCCCAATGATTGTCTCATTTCTTGAAGTGAATGATCTCAATAAGACCAAAAGAAGATAACCAAATAATGTTGGATCATAAGTTCATTATTTGAAGTGCTAGACACTAACTCATATATCAGGCCTAATTCAAGAAAATTTGATTTTCTTGCAAAAATATACTCTCTCCATCCCACTAAGCTTGACACATTTCTAAAATAGTAAAATTTATCCCTTTAAAAAGGTGTGTATCATATATACCACATTTATCACTCTTACACTACTTTATACACTCTCATTAATAACCGTACCCAAAAGTTTTGTATCATGTTTATTGGGACGGATGGAGTATTATGTACTCATTGAAGGAGATATTTAAATGATATATTGAGCATATAATTAAGATTTAAGAAAATTTGATTTTCTTCAAGATACAAAACTCATGTGTCTATATTGGTACAAAGATTGAGATTGACATTGGTGTGCTATTCAGATGATAATTAATTATTTAATTCTCGTATAATTTGATCTTGGACTGGTATAACGATATGAAACATATCCCCACTATTTTCCTATAAGGAATAATATAATGTGTTGCACAAATTAGCTCCAGTAGAACAATGACATATGTGTATACTCAATTTTCTCTCCACGTTTATATTCATATATTGAAAATATTGAAGTTTTATACTAGATCACATGAATATTTTATTGAGGGGGAGCGATAATTTATACATAATCTTGAAGATCATGTAATGAATATCATATAAATAATTCCGAAGATTATATGTCCTGAAGACTAATTGGTTGTACTCTTTATTTCCTTACTAAGTTTTTCCCTTGGGGTTTTCTTAATTAAGGTTTTTAACGAGACAACTTGTGCAATATTATATATTGTATGTCAATACATTATTTTCTATATCGCTATATATTTATGACATCGAAATGTGTACATTTGGAAGATTATTATCTTCAAGGGGAGCGAATATTTTTAAAGAAGTTTAAAAGTTAGACCTGAATGTCTACTTTACGCCTTGAACGCTATATCATGTTGTAATCTTTTTCTCTTACCAAGTTTTTCCTATTAGGTTTTCTTGGTAAAAGTTTTTAATGAGGCAACAATTAATGAATATGAATATGTGTATGACATATACTCTTTTCCTCGACTGTTTTTATCCCACGAGGTTTTTCAGCGAGATTTTTAACGATATATGTACATCACACGCAATAATGTCCAAGAAAGAATGTTGTAAATAATTATTTATATGTGGACATCACTTATTGTATAGAATAGGGTTTCCACTATTTTATTCACTTGTTTTTATATATTGAGAATCCTAATTGTAGTGTGGATAGACGTGAATAAGAATACGATTTTCTTTCTCGCCATCTCGTGCAGTTTCTTCTTTCTCCTATTCTCTCTATATTGTTTTATACAGACAATACATAGAATTGAATCAACACATATTATAATAACTATTAATTTATATGTGGTATACATTAATTTGTGAAATTCAATTTGACTTGTATATATATATATTTATTTAAATATTCATATTTACATGTTTTGAAATATAATATTATATAGAGTTAATTATACGAACTAGCCAAAGAAGATAGTAAAAGACAAATAATAGCCACAAACATAATACTATTTACATTCTAACTATTTTGAATGTGAATTATCATAAATACCCTTTTACTTAAATTTCATTGTATGAATGGTACGAATGGTATTAAAGGTATGAATAATATTCATTCATACGTACATACAGTTTAATAAAATTAAGTGTCACATATGAATGGTACGATTCGATACAATTCATACTATTCTTACTCAAAAATGTAAAATATAATTATAAGGGTATTTTAGTACAAAAAATTTATAAATGACTAAAATTTAACTATTATTATGTTGGTGATTATTATTTGTATTTTACAATCTTTTTTTACTATTTTATATTATCACTCTATTATATATTTATATATTGTTCGAATTTTTTGAACTGATTAAACCAATAACCTAATAATCTTTTTACGATATATGTTCGATGACCAAATCTACTTTTTGACATAGTGATATAATACCCAGTTGTAAATAAAAATTACAAAAACCATTAGCTTTGAAGGATTATTTAGTTTCTAGATAGTAGTAATTTTATAGTTTGATTAAAATGAATCTCCAATAAAATGTACCTAATATTTTTTAGGCCAAATTCAATTACATAAAATTATAACTCTCATTTTTTTATCAAAGAAATTAATCTTATCTAAATAAATATAAAAATAAAAATATACCCCTTTCGTCTCATTAATTATGATCCATTTTGATTAAAATTATCAGAATTTTTTGGTCAAAGTATGTCATTATTAATGGCACAGAGAGAGTATCATAAAAAACTAATTTAACATTATATAATTCAACCTAAAATATACATGGAAATAACAAAATCTATAAGACGGATATTATAATTTCCCAAGATGGAAATAATGATATTCCATATCAATCTGTGTAAACACTAGACACGGGAATAAGAATATGATATAAAATATGATTAGTATTGTTTTTAATTTTAAAATTTTGGGAAAATAGATATTATTGATTTAAAATAGATATTATTGATTTTAGACATGCCACATAATATGTGATTTATTTTCTTATTATATAGAAAAGATTTGTATGAAGTTATTTTTTACTTTGAGAAAATATTAAACTCCATCTATCCCATTAAACATGAAATTTTATATATTTCATTAAACATGAAATTTTATATATTCAAATAAGTGTATGATAGTAATATAACGTGTCATAAATAATGGGACAGAGATAGTACATTCGAGATGTACGTCGGATAATGAGAAAATTAATTATTAATAATTTTTACTCCTCAATCACGCTAAACTCGACACAATTATCTTTTTGAAACGTCCCACTAAGAATGACACAATCCAAAAAATAGAAAAAATTATCTTTTCAAAAAAATAAAAAAAATTATCTTTTCAAAATTATCACTCTCATACTACTTTATACTCTCTTTAATAATCGTGTCGGAAAAAAAATGTCAAGTTTAGTGGAAGAGGGATGGAAGTATAATTTGTACTGAAGGATGTTCACCGATGGTTCTTTTTTTATTTTTTATTTTTTTCATTCTGGGTGTAAAATTCTGAATAGCATTTTCCCTAACGCTTGTAAGACGTCATATTGTATTTGGGGAAGAAGATAAAGAGGAAAGTTAATTAAGCATAACCGAAATAAACAAAGTAAAAATTACATTACATAAACCCGCAGCCGCAGGAGAAGCAACACATAGAGAGGAATTACAATAATAACAATAATAATTAATAGCAAACCCCAGCACACAAAGGACAAGGCAGAGATTTGCATAAGCTCTCTTTTTTTTCTTCCCTATTTGTTTATTTTATCCATTAATAACTACTGGTCACGCAGAAAGGCCTGCAAATAGTCCAACAACACAGGGAGAGGGAGAAAAAGAAAAAGCACGTCAGGAAAAAGACGGTCGACATAGCCAACTGAACAAACAATATCTATCAATTTAACCGGACCTAATTTGTGAGAGATCGAGAGGGAGAGAGAGAGAGTACGAAATCAGTCGCTGTCGCTGCTGCTGCTGTCGTGGCCGTGGCTGTGGTCGTCCTTCTTCTTATCCTTCTTCTTTTTCTTCTTCTTCTCCTCACCGTCGCCGCTGTGCTTCTTTTCGTCGCCGTCGCCGCCGTGGATCTTGTCCTTGATCTTATCGACGAAGCCTTCTTTGTGCTCGTCTTTCTCCTTGTGCTTCTCCCCAGATCCGTAGCCGTGTTCGGCCTGCTTGTTGTGGTCCCCGCTGTAGCCATGTTCGACCTTCTTCACATCCTCGTGTTTCTCGCCTTCCTTCTTCCCTCCCATTCCCAGCTTCTCTTCGATTTTGTGGATAATTCCTGCCATTTTCTCCCTCCCTAATGTCTCTCTTGTTTTCGCAGATGAGTAAAGACCAAAGTCAGTGGATGAAAAATACTGGAACAGAGGTGGCCTATATATTGAGACGATTTAAATATTTATTATTATAATAATTATAATATCAAGGATAATATTTGGATGAAGTTAGTGAGACCCACGCTTTGGCCACGCACACCCGGCGTTCAACTTAGGTCGGTGGGGCGCCCTCTATCAATTAATTGTACTTCTAAATTATAACCTTCCCTAAATAAATTTACTTTTGTTAATTACTCCTAATTCTTCCGATCCAAAGTGTGATAGGATTTGGAAGGATGAACTCAATATTGACAATTACAATAAGATTTCAATTTTAAACAAAAATTTAATAATAATCCTTTTGAAGTGGTATTTCACTGATTGCTCGGCTTATCCAAAAGAAGGTAGACCTCCTTCGCCTTTCACCTAAGGTGTCAAAGAAAGACCCAAATTCAATCTTATGGAAGAGTGAAGCTTCATAAGATCTTTTTGTCCAGATGCATGTAATTCGCATCTTCACGGACATGTCTATTTTACTTAGCCTCTCTTCGAGACAGTGCCTAAATCAATACGCTTTTCGTGTGGGTTGAAACTTACCCGACAAAGAATTTCACTAATCGTTATAAAGATTGTTAGTGAAGTTGTCTAATACAAATCAAGATTTGAAAATAAATTGCAATTTAAGATCTTTTCCAACATTAAGATTATTTTAGAGCATAAATCTTGAGTGGATGCAACTTACTCAAAGAGTACTCCTCCATCAAGTAATTTTTCATTTTTTTTGATTGTGTGTTTAATAAAGAATTTTAACTTTAAATTGCTAATGTATAGTGATGAAATCTGAATTTACATTAATATTAAAATTAAAGTAATTTAGTAGTTAATATGTAATATGCAGTGAATGAACATTAATTCTCATAAACATTTGAAAGTTCGAAAAAAATTATTAAAATAAAATTATTAAATAAAAGATTATTATAATATGATAAATTTAAAATTATCTTCTAGCCCAAAAGATATTAGAATCGACAAGTGTTATAAATAGAGTGTCTTAATTCTCGATGGGACTCGAGGACAAGTGCTGGAACTAAATTAATAAATCAATTTGTAAACGAAATAATATAAGATTGAAACGGACAGATTGATTTATTTGAGAGTAAAGCAATTGTTCATTTATTTGTCTTTTTGGGTGTGATTAAAGTGAAAAAATTGCTACTACTTGCTTCTTTAATGGCATGTATTACTGCAAAGGGAAAGAATCATAGCGTGGGCCCCGCCCAAGTCACGCAACACCCCATATACATATCCATAACTATTAACCATACGTTAGAAAAAAATGGAAAGAAGAAAACGTTGCCGACACTGCGAATTCTTTTATCGTGCTGCGAGTTCCATCTTTATACCATACGCCTCCAACGTGATCTTGCCACGTGTAATATTTCATCAACAGAGAAGGAAATGTCCGTGAGTTAATTTAATTACTAGAGTGTTGTCTAATGCTTTTAGCTGTGGGTGAGAATTTGGACCCGCTTGCAATCTTTTAAAAGCCGTACTGATTATCGAACCGAGGCTCGTAAAAGGATTATTGAATCATTGGATCACTAGTTCAACCGAATTGTAAAATATATATATATATATACACTATTATATTTCAGAATATATAGATACGATTTTAAATAAAATTTGGACAAAAGTCATATTTAATTTTACAACTTTATAAATATAATAAACTAATAGTAGTTATTAAATATGTTAAAAAATATACATGTATGGCAAGATAATATTTTAAAAATTTACGTGAAACTAAATGTGTATAAAATCAAAGAAAATTATTATAATTCTAAAGTTTAATAATAATAATTTTAATAGTTTTCAAATCAAATAAAAATAAAATTAAACATTAATTAACATTTTAATTAATAAATGACTTATGTAGCTCAGATGGTTCCAAAATTTGTCTATTTTAAATGAGATTAAGGGTTCAATCCTTAATTTTAACAATTTTTTTAAAAAAATTAGTGAACCCGGTTTCCGATTCACTGATTTTGACCGGTTCTTACCTGTTTGCATTAGGTCATTGGATTGACCCTAAAATAACATAATCGGACCGGTTCCGATCCGGTCCGGTCCGGTTTTTAAAACATTGTCCCATTGAGACTTTTTCGCTTTTCACATAAGTTTTGAGCTTTTTGGTATTGATATTAGGATAAGGATTGAAAAATTAAAATTTTTGAGGTTTGAGAGTTCCGAATGCCAATCAGAATTTTCGATTCCTGATATTTATTTTAAAATTCAGAAAATATTATTCCCTCCGTCCAACTAAACGCTGTCACAAGGGATCCGACACGCAGATTAAGAAAGTAAGGTGTTGTGTTTGAAAAAAGTAGGAGAAATGTATTTTAAAGATTTTTTTTTTCATTTTTGAGAAAATCACCACTTTTAATGGGATATCCCAAAAAGGAAACGTAGCCACATTTAGATCGTGATTTAAAATTTATTAATTTTGGGATTCGGGAATCCCGAAGTCCCAAAAGGAACAGGAACCGGAATCAAGACCAAAACAATATTTTTTTCGAAATCGTAATGAGTATCCTCCTAATTCTCACCCCTACTATTAGTTGGATTTTTTGGTAATATACTATTTGTCAATATAAAATGAAAATGAAAAAGGGAAACCCTAATAATTAATAGAGTTAGACATCGACGGTTGAATGAAAAACTAACATAATAACTGTTAAATTAAATATGGGCGGTGCATAGCTATATTCAACTCCTAGTCCTATCCTTCAAAAATATAGTACATTTTCCCCTTACATTTCTTTTTTGGTTTTGAAGTCAAGAAAGAAATTAAAATGATTCTCTATTTTGCCCATTGGTTCAATTTCAACTTCTAATTGTATGATGGATAAGATCCAAGAAGTTTGCCACCTGTACATTATTTTACCTGTACATTATTTTCTCCGAGAAGCTTTTTGAGGAATCATTCTACTCCACTCCACTCACGTATACCTACTTATTTAAAGGCATATAATTGTATAATTGGGGTTGTCAAAGTTTACCGAAAAAGTGGTATATCGTACTTATTATATCGTAAAATAAATTAAAATACAGAATATAAGGTATACCGAAATTTTTGGTATAATATCATTCGCTACCAAACTTTTAGATAAGGTATGTTGGGAACCCCACAATATTTTAAGTTTTGATGATGTTCTCTCAAAACACACTTAAAGTTCATTCTGTCTTGTTAGACCTCAATCTGTTCTACATGTACCAGATCACTACAATATAAAGTGAATCTGATATAGAACATGATCTTAGTCCAGATTAGAAAATGACTTGGTATGTAAAGGA
>JAPKLX010000111.1:849677-866816 GCA_026898415.1 Leonotis leonurus | reverse complement strand
ATTCATCAGTCAAATGGCAATCACGTGTTATGTCATATTAACTGATGAAGAATCCCAAACCCATTGCCACATCACGCGAGCTATCAAAATGGAAGGAGAATCAATCCATATGCGAAGAAGGAAAGTAGTACCTGTCAACGATCTGCTTTCCATATTTATTGAAGATTCCGTCAAACTTTCCAAAGGCAAGAGGAGATAATTTAGGGATTCAATATCCTTGATTGACAAATCACATTTACTTCGAACCAATCAAGCACAACGGTTAGAATTTCAAAATTCTACACCTATAAAATCTTGGAACAAAGACTGGAAGAGTACACAAGACTATCATCTACGATCAACAAGCTCTTACTCTGCCCAGAAATCATCTCATCCATCGAAGCATTTACTTGAGAAGATTTCTACTTACCAAATCGTGTTCTGAGCAGTTAGTGATCGAAATCACACCTCGATTCAAGTCTGTCTTATCGAGAAGAAAGAAGGAGTTCTTCGCTAGCTAGTAGTTTTCTAGTGGATTAACGTGAAGAGATCCAATTACAGTAGTTTTCTGTAAGTTGTAAAGGGACACGACCCTTATTCGTGCATAAGTTTCAAGATAGATTGTTCTTGAAATTTGTAGCTCGTTCTCAGTGAGTATAAATAAGAATAGTATCATAGTAGTGGATATCTAACCGAGTTTGGATTGGACCGTTGACGTAGGGGGTTTCCCGAACCACGTAAACAACTGTATTATTTACTTTCTGCATTCTAAATTTCAGTTGTTTTATTCACTAATCTGCACACTCATTCAAACTGCATTTTTAATCGATCTGCTAAATACTTGATTAAGTTTCTGAAAGGTTTTCTAATTAAGAGCACTGACTAAGTCCACCATATTCCGCACACAACACTCTGCTAGAAAACAAGATTACTCTTGATTTCTGCTTAAGTGTTATTCACTTGAGAGGTTCTATCTGGACAGAACAAGATTGATCTGGTCATCGATCTGTTTTGTCACACCTAAGCAATCTGTTTTCCAGAAAGCTTAATCTCTCTAATTAAACAGTCAAGTAAAACTGAAAAGTTTGTATTTGGTGTATTCCTGTAATACCCTTAAATTTTAATTAGTACTTAATTGCTAATTAGAAATTTAATAATGCTTTGCATCCTTAAGAATAAAAATAGGAAAATTTTAAAACTAAGGTATTTAGTTGTAATTAGTGAAGATAAGTGACCTAAGTGTTACTTAAGCATGATTTAAAGAAAAATGCTAGCATATTATGGGATAACCATAATATGATAAAATAAAATAAAATAAGAGAATTCTTCAAAATTTTAGAATGTAGTAGAAAGTGATGAATAATCACTTAATTAATTAAATCTAAATAAAATTTATTATTATTTATATAAACATCTAGTTTTCACTATTCATGATAAACATCAAAAAAATTTCCTCTTCTTCTTCCCATAATTTTCGAAAACTTCCCCCATCTCTACACCAAAAATTTTTCTCATCCCAAGCATATTAGTGTGATCTCAAGTGACATCAAGTATAAAGCTTAGTTAATTGAAGGTAAATAATACTCTTCCATCATACTTATGTGTTTTAATTTTGATAAATTATGATTTTGAAACATGATGAAGGAAGATTGGAGATTTGAAAGTATTAGTGAAGTTCTTGTTGTTTTTATGATTAAATCATGCCTAAAGTGGAAGAATATGTAGAAATAAGATGAATTAGATGAAGATATGGCCTTAGGATTTGAGTTAAATTTATGTTAATAATTGTGATGCTATGCTTAAATTAAGTTTATATTCATGTAATTAAGCATGTTTAAACATAAGATTAGAAAGAAATTTGATGAAAATCAAGATATGAGTGTTGGTGAAATTTTCAAAAACTACAGATAAAAGAGCTATGGATATTTTATTTTATTTGCCTCAATTAACTTGATATATGATCTTTATGAAGCATAATAAGTGATATATAAATTATTTAGATTTTTCCAAACTCATATGTAAAATTTGGAAAGAGTTAGTTTGTGTATTCATATGATTTATTGTGTTTAAGGCATAATATGTTTAATCTTCCTTAAATATTAGGAAGAGAAATTGAAGAGCACGTAGTAAAATACGTTGTTGAAAAGATGATATGTTGGAATAAAAAGAAGTGATGTAATAACATAGATATGATAAGTGATTAATATAATGTTAAGATAGAAGGATACAATAGCCGAAGAACTTATAGTTATAATAGTTGGTAATCAAATAAATTATAAGAAGAAGAACGAAATTATGAAGTGATGATTCCATAGAAAAGAGTATGGTTTTCTTATTCTTAATTGTTTTACTAATGTAAGGTCCAACTGAGAAAGGAAAAGAAGTAAAGAAAGAAGGAGACGAAGCCTTGGATTATATAGATTAAACCATCCAGGTGGGCTTTCGAACTAAAGAATTATTTGTGTTGATATGTTGTTATGTTTAAAGAAGTTTGACTTGCCTATTTTAAGCATGTTGCATTTTACCTATCTACAAGAGAATTACGATATCGGCCTTATGCCGGACGAGCTGCCGGTAAAGGTTTGTGTACATATTGGACCGTGAGTCAACGAGCGGGTTGGCCGGTCAGAGTGTTTGAGAGGGAGGCCTACCTCTCAACACATGCGTGTAGATATGGTATTACAGATATGAGATAATTGTCTGCAGACACATGACATGCATATTCAGTTTTTATTGTTTTTGAGAAAGAAAAGATATATGTTTAAAGAAGCGTATGCAGGTTATTTCTTGAAAGTCCTGTGTATGCTAAAGTTGGCAAGTCAACAATATAGCTCTAAGAGCAAGTTTTAAATGTTTTTGGCATGTGTCCACTGAGTGATTTATGTACTCATGCCCTGCATGTATTTCTAAACGTGCAGGTTGAGCTGGGAGATGGCAATGGAGCTGAACACTGTAGTTTATTTTTGACATGTAAATATTGAGTGGGATTATGGTCATCTTGTTAAACCTTATTGAAACATACTTTGTAATCCCCGAGTTATATGTCGTCATACGTATAGCTCATCCACTCTTCCCGTTGCGGAACTCCGTTTCCTTTTGTTGTTAATCTGAATGTTTGATGTCATTATGTTTGTTTAGCTTGTGAAATCCATGTTGGCATTTTCCTTTGTGAATCATCGTGTTCAACTCTTTTTCCTTATTGTTTGAGTTTTACCTTTGGTAAATTGAAACATGAGTTCATAAATTGTTTGAGTTTTGTTTTCACTAGAAACAGGGCAGCGTGTTGGAACCCCTTTTTCATTCATCTCGTCTGTCCAAATTCGTGAAAAATTGATACCATTTTAAAAATATTTTCGATACCTTTCTAACAGTTCCTTCGGATCTCAATTCGGAGTCCGGATGAGTAAGTTATGATCCTTTGAAGTTAGGGTGTCAAATTTGCCCTGATCCTGCGAAATTCCTGATTCAATTTATCCCTGAGATCTAATTTCATTTCCAAGAGTTTCTTAGTTAGCCGAGTCATGGTCTAATTACTTAACTAAGATAGGGTTAAGAAATTGGGCTGTGACAATTCCCCCCACCCCACCCCATACACCAAACCTTGCTCTTTCGGGACCAACAAGTGGTATCAAAGCAGTGGTTCATAGGACCATTGTTTCTGTTTCACAAGGGTGAAATCTGCGTGGTCAACTTGAATAGATATAGGAAAACCTTTTTCATTCACTAGCATCCTATCTGTCATTATAGAATCATCTGTTGTTAGGGCAGGTGAAGAATTCTCCATCCAAGGGTATAGAGAATGAAGTTTCAGAATCAAGATGTGTCTCAAAGCTCATCACTGTCTGATGTGGAAAGTGAAACAGGAAGGACCATTGGTGATTCAAGAAGAGAAGACTCGAATTACAGAAACTGGCCCAATTAAAGAATATGTGCTTAAAGATCCCAGAATGTTTACTTTTAAAGAACGGCGTGAAGCAAATCTTGATAAAAGGAGTCCATTTGGCAAAGATCCAAGATCTTGACACAGCCAAGGAGATGTGGGAAGCTTTGAGAGAACTAAGCCTAGGTTCTGAAGCAAAGATCGAGAATAAGCTGTCTCTAGCGTGCAACAAGTTCGATGAATTCAAGATGAAGCCTGGAGAAAGCATCGAGCAGATGAAAAACAAGTTTATTGAAGTGTTACTTGAAGTTTCTGCATTCAACAAAAACAAGTATACACAGAGAGAGAAGAACCTCAAAATCTTTAGAGCGTTACCACCAAGCTGGGAAATCTACTCTGTTATGCAGCCACTACGTGCTGATTTCAACGATCTGTCCATTGAAGCATTATTTGATCATCTGGCTGTACACGAATGTGATATCAAGAGAATTCATGGATCAGATTATTCTTCAAACAATAAGAATGAAAGCAGTTCAAAGTTGGATAAAGAGACCGCCTTCAAAGTGAAGTGCAAAGCAGATGTACCAGTACTAACTACAGCACCAAAAGATGGAAGTTACGATAAGCTACTCAAGGAATTTGCTATGATTGCTAAGAGGATGGACAAGATGGAAATCAGATCAAGAAAATATCGAAGATTCTATAAAGATAACAAGGATAGATACCAGAAGAACAAAGAACCAGAACGATCTGATGAAAAAGCTGACATAAAAAGTAATGGTAAAACCTTTATCTCTACTGATTATACATGCTATGACTGTGGCAGAACAGGTTACTTCAAGACATATTGTCCTGATTTGTCAAAAAGTCAAAGAGAAGAGCTAAGATCTAAAAGAGATATGAAACTCAAAGCTCAACGCAAGGCCATGATAGGTGAAGAAGACTCAAGCAGTTCAAGTCTTCTGTCTGATAGTTCATCAGATAATGATGAAGCATTCTTCGCAGAAGAAACAAATGAAGATTGAGATGAATGCTACATTGGATTGGACAACGGGCTTGACCAGAACGAGGTAAATTCTCATGCTTCTATGTCTTCAAATAAACCTGTATATGATTCAGGAAATGAAGATGAACCAAAGGTCTCATGGGATGAAATTAATGAGATGTTCAAAAGCTACACCAACATAAAGAAGCTATTATCTGAAGTCATAAAAGAGAATGACAAGCTGAATGAAACTATAAAGTTCTTGAGTGAAGCAAACATCAAGTTCTCTACTCAAATAAATGGTCTTGGAGAACAGATCAAGACAAAAGATGCAGAAATATACTCACTCAATTCCAAGGTGAAAGATGTGATCAACAGAAAGAATGTAGTAGAAGAAAAATTGAAGAAAACCATGGAAAATATAAGCAAGATTAACAAAAAGTCAAGAACGAGCTGAAACGATCATCAATATGCAACAAAAGGGAAGAGCTGGCCTATGATACAATGGAAAATCCAGTGAGACTCAGTTTGTTGCTGAAAGAAAGAATATACCAAATCAAGTTAAGGATCTCAAGAACAAGAAAAGTCAACCCCAGAAGATGATGATGAAGGAAACAGGAGATAAGAGATACTCTCAGAAGAATGGTCAATCTGCTCACTATGTGAAAACAAATAAAAATCAGAAGCAGAAGACAACTATCAAAACATCATCAACCAATAAGAAGAAGATCGATTGGGATAATATTGAGAGAAATCATCCATCTGTCTAAAAAGCTATATCAAGAACAGATGATGCTGTAAGAAAGATTACTTACTATATATGTGTTCCTAATACCAAGTTGATCTGGGTTCCCAAGGGAACATTTGCTACTAACCAAGCACCCACTTGTTGAAAGGGTAGCTAAAACTTCATAATTGCAGGTAGGCTTGTCAATGGGTGGGTTTTACCCGGACCGGACCCGGAACCGGTCAAAACCCGCTCATTTCAAAGTTATGGTTCCGGTTCCGGTTCCGGTTCTAGACCCGTACAAGCCCGCTCATGGTTGGTCCAGACCCGACCCGTAAGGTACGGTTCCGGTTCTAACCCGACCCGACCCGACCAATTAAATTATTATTTTTTTAGTTTTTTTCGTGACCTCTCCGAACCCGATCATTTTCGGTCCGAACCTGACCCGACCCGCTAGATACGGTTCCAATTCTAACCTGGCCTGACCCGACTAATTAAATTTTTTTTTTTTTTTTTTTATCTTAAAAAATAAAATTTAAGACATCATAATGAAATTTATCTCAAATTTTCTGAAGAGCGGTACACATAGATTTTTGGAGTACCGCTAAGTATGTATTTCACAAGCAAACTATTGCATAATGTGTACCCAAAATCTCAAATTAAAGCAAGATAATTTTTCCATGATTGAAATTTAAAGACAAAATTAAGATAATGATAATATCATAAAGAAAAACTACAATTCAATTCATTTTCTTTATCCAAAAATATTAGACATACATTTTAGGTAGAATAGACAAATCAAAAATTCGAACACTAAGTCAAACAACTTTGCAACTAAACTGAAAAAATAATATTGCCAAAAACCAACGAGCAATGGAGGCATTGATTTCTTCACATCAACTGAAAAAGACAAACAACTATCTTCGACCTGCAAGATGACAACATACTTACTTTAATTAGCTAGTAAAAGAAATATATCAAAGTTAACTACAACAAGATTTTGGTTAATCATGTTAATTAAAATATATTATAATTTTCACTAACAACGTACCATTCTAATTCTTCAGATACTCTAATTTTCATCATCTTCGCTGATTGTCTCTAGAACTTCATGTCGGGGGAGTGTAGTCATCCTTTGAGGCACTATAAACACATAAAATAACATTACCAAAACATAACTTAAATATTAAGTATATAATCATATATTATTAAATAGCTACACACCTTTTTATTTAAGGGGTGTAATCCAATCATTAGCAACTACCAATGCTTCGACGGCACTCGAATTCAACTTAGAACGGGCCTCATCAATGATACGACCACCAAGACTAAATGCAGACTCTGAAGCCACTGTGGTAGCTGGAATGGCTAATATATCACGTGCCATCTTCTGCAAAATAGGTAATCGTCTAGCATTGTAACTCCACCACTTCAATACATCAAATTCATCATCCGGGGGAAGTTTGGGCTCATTAAGATATATTTCCAACTCCGACTGCTTCAAAGATGATGCATTAGACTCATCGTACCACTCACTAAACCCATGCCAGAACCTTCTTTGACCTCCAACAGAAAAACTACTACAATCAACTTTAGAAGAAGACAGAACACTACCACCATAAGAGATATAAATGTCCTCCAACATGTTTTGAACCCTACTAATGTGCTGAGTGGCTGTATCTTCATCATAAATCTTCGTGTAAAAGTATCTGACAATGTGCATTTTGCATCTAGGATCAAGTACCACTGCAACTGCTAACACCAAATTGCAATCCTCCCAATACTTATCAAATTTTCTCTTCATAGGAATGCACATTTTTCTAAGGAAATCATGCTGACTTTTTCCCCACTCAATCAATTTCAAATGTATATCACACACACTAGGAAAAAAGACATTCGAAGTGGGATACTTACTACCACTAAAGAGATTGGTAGCTTCATAAAATGTCCTTAGACACTCAAACAACAACTGCAATATCCCATTCTTCTGGGGAAGGATTGTAAAGATAATACTCATCAATTTGTTGTAATCGGACAAATGCATCCCTCAAAGGAAGTGCTGTCTCGAGTAACTCAAAAGTTGAGTTCCATCTCGTTGGCACATCATAAGCCACTGCTTTTCTATCTTGGAGCTTGCATTGTTGTTTAGCTCTTTCGAACTTTTGCATAGTAGATGGAGTTCTTTCCAAGTACCTCACAGTCTTGTGAATATCATCTAATAAATTTTTTATCTCGCTAAGCCCATCCTGTACAATAAGATTTAGAATATGTGCACTACAACGCACATGCAACAAATCCCCAGAAAAAGGAATCGATGAACTCAAAACAAGCCACGACCTAACCTTATTAATCATAGAAGTATTCGAGTTGGCATTGTCCACAACAATTGAACTCACTTTCCTATCTAAATTCCACTCAAGAATCCTATCTTTCATGAAGTTAAAGAGTTAATCTCCATCATGCGGATAATCAAGCAACTTAAATGCAAGGATTTTCTTATGCAACTCTCAACCATCATCTATAAAATGTGCAGTCATACAACAATAAGCTTTGTTAGAATGCTTAGAAGTCCAAATATCTGTCGTCAATGACACTTTGCAACTGAGGCTATCTAATAAACTATAGATGTTTTTCTTTTCATCCTCAAATATATCAATCACGTCACTCTTAATGGTATTCCTAGATGGTAACTTAAAATCAGGGTTCAAACCATTTAAGAAGGCTTCAAAGTAGTCATGTTCGCCTATATTGAATGGGTAATTGTGTTTAATACACGCCACTGCCAAATCCCTTCTACTTTTCATTTGATCAAACTTATATTCACTCCTTGGACTTCTATAACAACTTGTAGAAGAAATTTCAAGACTAAACTTGGGGCACGGGCCTCTAAGGTGCTTTCCTAAGCTCGAAGTTCCCGCTGTGTTACTCCAATTAAGTTTCTTCTTACAATAACTACAAATTGCATCTTTGTACACTCCTTTGCTAACTTCAATTTTAGTAAAATGATTCCAAACCTCTGAAACTCTTCTTTTCGTGGTAGAAGGAACTTTGGAACCTACACTACTTTGAGACATTGAAAATCTGCAAAAAAGAGGTAAAAAAATAAAAACTGATTAATAAACAAGATAAAAAAGGATTTATTTAAGCATAAAAAACAATATAAGGCTAAATTGAAATTATAAGAATAAAATTATAGAATAAAATTATAGAATAAAATTGGTTTTGGTTATCTATTTTAAAAGGGGGAAAAAGAAAGTAACTCAACTCCATGTGATCACATAAAACAAACCCGACAAAGCAAAAGTAAAACTACTGATGCAGATCACAGAGAGTGATGATTAAAGATTTAGGGGAATGAGGAGAAAAGGACCTTGGAGCAAATGCACTATTCCGCATATATAAAACAAGACATAAGACAGAAAGAAGAAGATATGAAGGGCGAGAGAGACTGAGGTTGGATGCCATAGATACACAGAGAGACAAGAAAGCTAGTTGTCATTATCAATAATAACACATAAAAAAAGAACAAAGAAACTGCTACACCACTAAACAGAAAGGTGAAGACAATATCCCCATTCCATCCCAAACAATAAACAACACAAATCAGATATCACACCAAAGCAATAAAGCATAAAACAAATCCAGGAAAGGCTGTAATTCCCTCACCCACATCAATATAAAATTACACAATCAAGAAATATTCCATCAGAATCAGCTCGGAGGGAAGTTCTCGAAAACACAGCTAACAATTACACTAAAAAGAAAGCACAAAAAAAAACCCATCTCAAAAACAAACACAATGATAAGAAGATTAAGGTCTGGAGTATCTGAAGGGAGAAGTCATTAACGAAACAACTGGTTTACTGAAGCTAGCCATGACTTTTCTGAAGAGCATATTGTCAACAAAATTGAAATTAAACACCATAATTTCTGAAAATTGATTCGGCATAATTTTTTTTATGAAATTAAACACCATAAAGATTAATCACCAAAAAAAATTCTCCAGAACTTCGCCATAAAAGAATTAGAACTAGATCGAAACAACAATTATCTATTATGAAAAGAATTAAAAATCAATTAAACAACTTACTTGAAGTCGCTAATGGTGAAGTCGGCTGATAGACAGAACAGGGAGGAAAGAAAATAAGCGACGTCAAACAAGCGAGGAATTAAACTCCATTTATGATTCCAGAAGCATAAAACCTAATGGTGAAGTCGGCCGATAGACAGAACAGAGAGGGAGGGAGGGAGATTGAAGAATAGGACGTAGGTTATGCGTAAGAATTTGTTCAGATTTTTCTTAGACCCATGGGTGACCCGGATCCAAAAATACCCATGGGTATTCTCCCGACCTGGAACCGTTAATAATTTAAGTAACGGTCCGGGTCCGGTTCCAGAATCGATAGTTAATGGTCCGGTTCTGGTTCCAGAACCGTAACTATTTTAACGGTCCTAGTCCGGGTAAAACCCACCCATTGACACCCCTAATTGCAGGATTGTAGAACTGCAAGAAGAAGTAGAGTAGCAAAGGGGACAATCTGGATTATTGATAGTGGATGTTCAACGCATATGACATGTGACAAGAACGCTCTATCAGACTATGTAGAAAGAGAAGGACCACGGGTAACCTTTGGTTGTAACTCAAAAGGCTACACCAGAAGCTATGGTAACATCAAAAGTGGTAAGACCACCATCACAAATGTATCATATGTTGAAGGTCTTAGTCATAATCTGTTTTTAGTTAGCCAATTTTGTGCTAATGGAAATCAGATCGTTTTTTATGCTAACAACTATTTTGTGAAAAATAAGGAAGGAGATGAAACTCTTCTTACAGGAAAATTGCAGGACAAATTATATATTGTGCAGTGGAATAACCAGGTCGAAAAATGTATGGTCACCAAGACAGTATCAGAAACAAGCTACTTATGGTACAAGCGACTAAGCCATCTCAATTTCAAGCCAATCAATAAGATTGCAAGAGAAAAGCTAGTCGAAGGACTGCTAGAACAAGTATACGATAAAGATCATATCTGTGAAGCGTGTCAAGCTGAGAAACAAACCAGATCATCATTTTCCAGCAAAACAGTTCAGTCATCTACCAGAATCTTGGAGTTACTTCATCTAGACTTATTTGGTCCAGTTAAGCCATTAAGCATAAATAGAAGGGAGTACACTCTAGTCATCATTGATGATTATTCAAGATTCACATGGGTTGTCATTCTATTCAAAAAGAAAGAGACATTGGAGAAGCTGCCAAATTTTCTCAACAAGATCACCAAACAAAAGGAAACATCTGTTGCAACAATCAGAACAGATCGTCGAACAGAATTTTTAAACCAGAAGATTGAGGATTATTGCAACCAGATAGGGATCACACACCAGACATCTGCAGCAAGAACACCTCAACAGAATGGAGTGGTTGAAAGAAGAAACATATCATTGAAGGAAGCAGCTCGCACCATGCTAAATGCAACCAGATTACCCAAGAAATTTTGGACTGGAGCCATTTACACGGCCTGTTATACACAGAACAGATCGGTGATAACTCTCAGACATGGGAAAACACCATATGAAGTCTGGAATAATAGAAAACCCGGGATACAGTATTTTCGTACCTTTGGTTGTATGTGTTATATCCATAATAATGGGAAATCTCAGTTGAAAACCTTTGATAGTAAAACTGACCCTCGAATATTTTTAGGATATTCTGATGTTAGTAAAGCTCATAGGGTTTACAACATGAGGACTTATATTGTGGAGGTAACACATCATATTGTATTTGATGAAACTATTATTGAATACAGAGAAACAGGTAATGAACAGGTTCACAACCAGATTAACAACAAGAAAACAGAAGGGATACTACTAGAAGACATCCTAGTCTGGAATACAACAGAAGAGAATGAGATAAATGTTCAACCTAATGCTGAGACCGGCTCACATCAATGGGGAACATAACATATCAATTTGGATCAAACCAGATTGATTCCACCAAAAGGTAGTGAACCAGTGGAAGAAGGTAATAATGAACAATTTCAAGATCAACCTGAAGAAACCAGAGATATCAACAGCTGGAACAATAATCAAGAGATTGAGGTTGAAGAAGCAGAAGTTGAAAACCCATTTCAAGCATCTTCAACAGCACACCCTGAATTTGATGACCCAACAGAAGAAGCTGAGCCTGAGATATCAGAAGAAGAGATGTCTAGCAGAAGGAGATGGATACAAGAACATCATCCTCCAGAACAGATTGTTGGGAACCCATTAGATCGTGTGAAGACCAGAAGAATGCATGGAGAAAGTGCACTTCTAAGTTGTTATCTATCTCGTGTTGAACCATCTGATACTTATGAAGCACTACAAGATGTAGACTGGGTTATTGCTATGCAAGAAGAACTTAATGAGTTTAAAAGAAACCAAGTTTGGAACCTTGTAGACAAACCAAGACACTAGGGAGTAATAGGTGTCAAATGGGTGTTCAAGACTAAGCGAGATGAAAATGGTGAAGTCGTCAGAAACAAAGCCAGACTAGTTGCAAAATGATACAGTCAACAAGAAGGCATTGATTTTGATGAAACATTCGTACCAGTTGCCAGATTGGAAGCAATAAGACTGTTTCTAGCATATGCAGCATACAAGAGATTCAAGGTGTACCAGATGGATGTTAAGAGTACATTCCTAAATGGAATAATTGAAGAAGAAGTGTATGTTGAACAACCACCTAGTTTTGAAGAAGGAAATCCAGACCAGAAGGTGTATAGATTAGCCAAGGCTGTATATGGTTTGAAACAAGCACCCAGAGCGTGGTATGAAACTCTATCAACATTCTTGCTAGAATCAGGATTTAGAAAAGGTTCTGTTGACAAGACACTGTTCATAATCAAAGTCAAAGAACATATCCTTTTAGTCCAGATGACATCATATTTGGATCACAATCTACCTATCTATGTGATAAATTTGCTGAACCAATGAAAAATAAATATCAAATGTCCATGATGGGCGAGATGAATTTCTTTCTAGGTTTGCAAGTGAAGCAGTTATCAGATGGTATCTTTTTTAATCAAACAAAGTATATCAACGATCTGATCACAAAATTTGGAGTCAAAGATAGTAAACCTGTCAAGATTCCAATGCAGACCAATGGGAAGATAGATTCAGATCCAAAAGGAAAACCAACAAATATAACTCAATATAGGGGTAGCATTGGCTCTCTGCTATACTTAACTGCTAGTCGGCCTGACATTACCTTTGCAGTTGGAGTATGTGCTAGATACCAGGCCAACCCTAAAGAGTCTCATATGGAAGTTGCCAAGAAGATACTCAGATATCTTAAAGGAACATCACATATTGGGTTATGGTATCCATGTGAGGACAATTTTGAGTTAACTGGCTATTCTGATTTAGATTATGCTGGATGCAAATTAGACAGAAAGTCTACTTCTGGAACGTGGCAGTTTCTTGGAAACAAGTTAATCTCTTGGTTTTCAAAGCAACAAACATCTGTTGCTACATCAACAACTGAGACAGAGTACATGGCCGCTGAAAGTTGCTGTGCACAAATACTGTGGTTGAAGCAGCAACTAAAATACTACGAGATCGATGTGAAGGAGATACCTATATTCTGTGACAACTCAAGTGTCATCGCTATAACACAGAATCCTGTACTCCATACAAGATGCAAGCATGTTGATGTGAGACATCACTTTATCCAAGATCATGTGGAGATGAAACACGTCCAGATCGAGAAGATACACACATATGTACAACGTGTTGATATCTTAACAAAAGCTCTACCAGAAGAGAGATTCAAGATGTTATGTGGAAAGCTAGGCTTGCTAAACCTAGATAAAAGAATCAAGTCAATACCAGATTGACAAAACCAGACCATGGAGAAAAACAATGAAAAACAGAAGCACTAGTTTTGATAACCAGATTATTGTATCGCAGATAAGAGTATGACGGAAAGGGCAAAACCAGATTGTCAACCAGATTGACAGGAGCAGGATGAAAATCAGATAGTACAAACGTGATAACATAAGACATTACCAGATGGAAGCAAAAGTCAAACAACACCAGATTGTTGTAAATAACATGTGTCAGAATGTGACGAGATATAGCCATGCCACGTGGAAATTAATTTTCCAATAAACGATTACTTAGTCAAGGGGGAACCTGGAAATTAGAAGCGTCTTTGACTCTAATTACCCGCCCTAACTACGGTCTATAAAGCTATTCTCTGACATTGATTTGCTAAATCTTCCATAATTATGATGATTAGCACATCTTTGGAAACTGTGATCAAGAAAATCTCTGCAAGAAAAAGAATAAGAAAATTTATAGTGGATAAGGAGATTTACACGCTCCATCCTACAACCCTAGGATCTAGCGCGTGCATCAAACACAACACAAGGCGGCAAAATGGAAAGCTGAAGCGGGAAAACCTAAAAAGGAAGATTCTCATCCAACCTTAAAATTCTTATCGCTTTAATCTGAGCCGTTGATTGTTTTCTTATATATATGTGTCGTACGTGCATTAAATTGTTCACCTTACACTTTCATTGCACTGAGCACTACTCTTCTTTAAAGCACTTAAGTAAAATCCCAGATTTCTCGTCTTTCGCAAGCTTTTCTCAAACTTCAAAACTCCATTAATCATGGCACCTCAAACTTCCTTGTTTCTACAACATGTCACTGAGGTTCAGAAATTTCTTTCACCTGAACCATTTGCTGTATTTGAAACCCACGATTTTCACAAACTGGAGGAGATTTTCGCCATGGTTAAACGCTGCAAAGGTTTTTAAGTTCTTCATCTTATTTATAGCATCTATTGGAGTCTTACTATGTGTCCTGTATCTAGATATATATATACCCTATTATATAGAATTTTATTTATTTCTGTTTGTTATGTATACTGCTCTGGATAAACTGCTATAGTTGTTCATCCTTGTGCATTCATATCCTTTAAATATATTTGATGTGATGATCACTTAATTGATGAATATATATCCTCTGGAATATTCTTGTTATTGTAGGATTCAGTAATATAGTTACCTCCCATCCCAACATGTACTTGGCAAAACAGGCAGCCACGTTCTATTTGACATGACAAGATGATAATGATGGTAACGAACCCAATGTGTTGATGCCCATTGGTGATAGGACAAGCAAGACAACTTACAACGTCATCGCAATAATTAATCAAGCATACCACCTAAAAGATAAAGGTATGACACTCGATGATATCACCTATGACCAACTTCAAGAAGCGGTGGAGAAAGTCATGGTGATTCCCATGTCATACACGAGAAGGATGTTCCAAAGATCACTACTTCAACCTGGATACAAGCTGATATTCGAGTTTGTTCAAAGAATCTTTCTCAACCACAGTGGATCCTACGATCAAGTGACCCCAGAGAAATTCAGAATTCTCACTGTTGTTGTTCTGAACCTCAAAGTTAACTGGAGCATAATCATGTTTGATCTATTGGCAAAGGAGGCCAAGCTTGTGAAATATACCAAGGATGCCTGATGGAACAGTGTTTCTGTGGAGGTCAGGAGGAACTTGAGGCATTCTACCAAGATTAGCTTCATGGTAGAAAAGTTCTTCAAGCAGCAGATTTGGGAGGATGCCAGAGAATTCAACACTCGCTTTACCATCCCCAAAGATCAGCACCAGATAGAGATGTCCTTGGGACTCGCCCCAACCTTGTTCAACAAGGTTACAGATGAAGTGCACCATGCTGCACTATTGGAGATGGGTTGTTCCAATCCAATCTGGATTCCACCAACAAGAGCAGTGGAAAAACAGAAGGCAAAGGCACCCAGGGAGAAGGTGCAGAAGGAGAAAGCAACACGCAAACCACCTGCCAAGAGGGCAAGTTCCATCGACACAGACACTTCCACCTCTCACCAGCCTAAGCAGAAGAGGAGCCGATTGAGGAAAGTGCATGACTCTCCACCACCTACTGAAGAATTCCAACAAGACACAGCTGACATACCACAACCAGAACTAGAAATGACTCAACCAGAACGAGTCAGTCCAGAACAAGCTGTGGAAGCACAACAACCAGAACACCCCATTCTTCCACAGGCTGAGGAGCCAAAATTTGTGGAACCATAATCCAATTATAATCCAAATCTGGAGAAGGACTTCTCTCCCGCCAGAACAACAATGCCCTCACCTGATAGAATGCAGAGGATCAGTGAGGAAGAAGAGGAAGAAATTGAGTCAGCTGATGAAGAGGAAGAAAAGAAAAGACAAGCAGAAGAAGTAATCAACCTACTGGAAAGCGAAGCAGATCACTCTGTGCTTCAAGACTTTCCTGGTATTCACCTACTTCCAGAAAGTATGGGAGCTGCGAAGAGAGTCAAGTTCTACCTGCTGGTCAAGGACAGCGAGTATTACATTTATGATGCTCTGCTCCAGATCAGATCGATGGAGGAGCTGAAGAAGGAGGAAGCCACCTTGCTTAGCTTACTACAAGCAAGCACTGTTGGTGAAGTAAGGGCAGAATACCACCAACTCATCCTCGCAATGATGAAACATGAATCCAGACTGTTGAAGATATACCTCACTCCATTTTATGCTGATAAAATGGAATTCTACTCAAGTGTGCCAGGATCAGATGAAGAGACTGACAAGTATGTGAACATGGGCGGTCCAGATGGAGACCAGAAGGAGCAGCCCACACATCAACCAGATCAATCTTCATTTGTACCAGATGCAGCTAGCCAACCACACACTCAAGAGGCAGAACAGCCGAAGAACAAAAAGAAGAAAACACCAGTGATTCGCCTAGATCCAGTGGATGAGGAACCCGCTGGTCAACGCATTGATGGCGAGCCTACCAACGAGCTGTATACCCCAAGCGTAGCCAAGAAGCTAAAGAAGAATGTCACCTTCTAAGACATGGAAGAACTTCTGGAAAGGGGACCAAAACTTTCAGCAACTACCAGATCGACAACCTGATCACACTCAGAGTTGAAGATCACATGACCGGTACCTACAACGCTATCCAAGAAAAAGCCACCCAGATACTTGCTGATTTCAACCAGCACCAGAAAGATTATGTCAATGACATGGACTTAGACATCCGTAGAAAAATCAGAGACCTCCAGAAGGAGATCAACAAGAAGATAGATGATGACCGCACAGCTGCAGAAGTTAGTCAAGAAAAGACAACACTTAGACTGGAAACAGTGGAACAGAAGACCCAAGTTGTTCAAACACTGGTTGCTGATCTGCTAGCCAAACAGAAGGAGACTATTGATGCTGCAGTGACAAGTCAAGCTGCCACAATCACTGCTGAAGTCAAGGAAGCTACCACCCTCAATATCCACGCACAACTAGGGATGGGCATTTTGCCCGGCCCAGCCCAGCCCGGCCCAAGCCCGACGGCAATGGGCCGGCCCAAGCCCGGCCCAAAGATCAAATGGGCGGGCTTGGGATAAATTTTTTGGGCCATGGGCCGGGCTTGGGCCGATTTCTGAGCCCGAGCTACCCGGCCCGGCCCAAGCCCGGCCCAATACTCTTTGTATATTACTATATTATATTTATAATTTTGTATA
>JAPKLX010000111.1:779736-844677 GCA_026898415.1 Leonotis leonurus | reverse complement strand
GCAAGAGGAGATAATTTAGGGATTCAATATCCTTGATTGACAAATCATATTTACTTCGAACCAATCAAGCACAACGGTTAGAATTTCAAAATTCTACACCTATAAAAGCTTGGAACAAAGACTGGAGGAGTACACAAGACTATCATCTACGATCAACAAGCTGTTACTCTGCCCAGAAATCATCTCATCCATCGAAGCATTTACTTGAGAAGATTTCTACTTACCAAATCGTGTTCTGAGCAGTTAGTGATCGAAATCACACCTCGATTCAAGTCTGTCTTATCGAGAAGAAAGAAGGAGTTCTTCGCTAGCTAGTAGTTTTCTAGTGGATTAACGTGAAGAGATCCAATTACAATAGTTTTCTGTAAGTTGTAAAGGGACACGACCCTTATTTGTGCATAAGTTTAAAGACAGATTGTTCTTGAAATTTGTGGCTCGTTCTCAGCGAGTATAAATAAGAAAAGTATCATAGTAGTGGATATCTAACCGAGTTTGTATTGGACCGTTGACGTAGGGGGTTTCCCGAACCACGTAAACAGCTGTATTATTTACTTTCTACATTCTAAATTTCACTTGTTTTATTCACTAATGTGCACACTCATTCAAACTGCATTTTTAATCGATCTGCTAAATACTTGATTAAGTTTCTGAAAGGTTTTCTAATTAAGAGCACTGACTAAGTCCACCATATTCCGCACACAACACTCTGCTAGAAAACAAGATTACTCTTGATTTCTGCTTAAGTGTTATTCACTTGAGAGGTTCTGTCTGGACAGAACAAGATTGATCTGGTCATCGATCTGTTTTGTCACACCTAAGCAATCTATTTTATAGAAAGCTTAATCTCTCTAATTAAACAGTCAAGTAAAACTAAAAAGTATGTATTTGGTGTATTCCCCCTCCATTCACCAAACCTTGCTCTTTCGGGACCAACAAGGTAACTGTATAGTTTTTTCCAAATACTAAGGTATACCGTCATATATCATAACATGGTATATATTGAAAAAATTTGATATATACCGTTATTTTGATATATATATATATATGTAGATATCGATATCTATACATATATTTATAATATTATATGCGCGCACACACACATATACATATATATTCAGTTTGAATTATAACAAAATGTTTATTCATAAATTATGGGTTTATTGATAATTAAAAAGATTGAACAACAACTTATAATTATTATATTAAATAATAATAATAACTTATAATATATTTTTTTTGTTACATAACTAAAAAATTATGATATAATTTTACAATATACTAAATTATTTTCTGAAACAAGCATATTAATATAAATAATTATATAGCTAATTAGAATAATATAAATATAATTATCATTCAAAAGTATATTTTTTTAATATAAGTTTTTTATAAGATCATATGACTACATCTGCCTAATATTAAATATAATATAAGTTATAATGTATAATTAATAAAATATATTTAGTTTGTTATGATATATCATGCACACACTAAATTAATTATGATTCATATACCTAAATCTATTGAAATATATAAAAATATAATAATATAGTTAATTAATATGTTTGTAATTGTTAATATGATATTTGGATTCATCTTAAAAATTATGTTATTAAAAAAATATTTAGTATATTTTTGCATATCTTAGATATTGGTTAAGGTGATACAGGTATGAAATTTTAGTAAAGTGACACCACTACACATAACTAAATATCATAAATTTATAATTGTCTTGCAATAGTTGGAATTTTTATTTTAAAATGAAATTTAAATTATATAATTTTGTCATCTAGCAATCAAATTCAATACCTATGATCTTGGATATTAACCCACTACCATTAAGCTAACACACATAAATTTTTATATACACGAACCTTCAAGCTAATCTATTGTTGTAAATGCTTTTTTTTTTATCTATTTAATTTTCGGTCATTATGCATGATTAGTACCAAGATTACTATATGTTGGGAACCCCATGTATTAAGTTTTGATTATGGTTATCGAAACACACAGTTTAGACTTGAGTGAATTTTTCACAGGTTAGTGAAGTTTACTATCAAGTTGATAGTCCGTGGACGTAAGAGATTTTCCCGAACCACGTAAAAATTTGTGTTCTTCAGCTTTGGTTTACTGCTTTATTTATTGCATATATTCAACATACATATTACACTATATTAAATTATCTGTAAACAAACCTTCTAAAGAACTCTTGGTTAAAACAAAAAGGGTTTTCTTAATTGAGCAACTGAGTAACCACCACTTCCGCACACAATCTGTACTCCCACATTTTGTGAGTTCAAAATCCGTCTTATAGAACTAGTATATTTGGTACATCTTTTGTGTATCTAAAACACAGAACCTGAACAACAAACCACCAGCGTTCTGTGTTGTGTGCTCACTCGTTCTGTCATATAACTTAGCAAGAAAACAAAAAATTGTAATTGGTGTATTCCCCCTTCCCCCCCCCCCCCCCCCCCCACCCAATACACCAATAACTGCTCAATCAGGACCAACAAGTGATATAAGAAATAATGTATATAACTTGATCACTGTATCTGTTTCACCAAATTTTACAATCTGTGGTCATTCTTGATAGACCATTGAAAACCCATCATACATAACTAATCATTCACTAATTGTTAGCTCTACGGATACTAAAGTAATTAGAGCACGTGAAGAATTTTCTATACAAGAATATAGAGACTGAAGCTTCATAATCAAGATGTGCCTTGAAGCCCATCACATTCTGATGTGGGATGTGATTAAGAACGAACCTACACTGATCTATGATACAAAGAAAATTTCGATCGAAGGAGCTACCAGACTAGAAGTTGTTGTAGTCTATGAAAAGGTGTTGAAAAACCATAGAGACTATACAACAGAAGAAAGAAAAGAAGTTGGTCTAGACAACTAGAAAAAAGCTTGAACTCAAGCACGATCAAAGGAATCTACCTAGCTACCATTCTTGATTTGAAGATTGCCAAGCAGACGTGGGATGCTCTCAAAGCAATCTGTGTCGATTCTGAAAAAATGCTGGAGAACAAGCTGTCCCAAGCTTGCAACAAGTTTGAAGAATTCAGAATGCTTCCAACCAAAAGCATTGAACAAATGATGATCAGATTCACCAAGATCACTCTGGATATATTTACAATCAACAAGAGCAAATACACTCAACGTGAACTGAACTTAAGGGTTATTCATGCACTGCCTCGTAATTGGGATGTGTATTCTGCTTTATATCTTATGCGCCCAAATTTCAATATTATGACTTATGAAGAACTATTTAATGCTCTAACGGGTACTGAGTTTGAAGTGCGTAGGATACATGAATCAACAGAAGCTTCTACCAACAAGCAGTAGGAGAAGCAAAAGAAGGAAAAAGAAGTAGCTTTTAAAGCAAGTCAAGCAGAAAACCCTAAACCTTCATCATTAAATGAAGAGTCCGTGCGGAAGGAAAAATACACGCAAGATTTTTCCATGAAGACAAAAAGACTGGAAAAGCTGGAAATAAGAACAAACAAGTACCACAGATTCTATAAAGACAACAAGCAGAATTTTAGCAGACCAACAAATGATGACAAGATTGACTAGAAAGATCAGGTAAAATCTTCCAATCATTCTAGGGTCAATCTTGATGATGTTACTTGTTTTGGCTGCAACAAGAAAGGGCATTTCGAAACAGATTGTCTAGAACTCAGCAGATCAGAACGAGAATAATTAAGAGCTAAACGTGATAAAAAGCTCAACAAATATAGGAAGGCGCTGATTGTTGAAGAGAATGCATCAAGCTCAAGTAAGAACTTCTCTGATTCTTCATCAAATAATGACAAAGCTCTCTACGCGCAAGAAGTATATATTGAAGTTGATGGAGAATACTATGTGAGAATGAACAACGGATTGGATCAATCCGAGGTTAATCTACGTTCATCTAATTCATCTAAGTTACCTATTTATGATTCTTCTACTGTAGAAGAAGCAGATCAAGAAAATGAAGAAGAAAATGAGGATGAAGAACCCCCAAAAAGAATGTCAGGGGATGAATTCACATAGACTCTAGCAGACTGCAAGAGACTTCATGAAATGATGGATTGGGCATTAAAAAGAATAGACATTCTTGACTTAACAATCGCCCATGTGAAAGATGTAAGAAAAACTTTCACATAACATGAACAGGATCTGTGTAAACAGATCACAGAAAAGGATGAGGAGATCTTATTCCTAAATGCAAAAATCAACGATCTCATGGCAAGATATGATGCACTGTCAAAAGAAGCAGTAGAGGAGAAGAAGTACATCAACAAATTCCATAGAAACAGATATATGATGAGAGATTATATTGCCGAGAGATAGAGAAAGGCAGACTTGAAAGACATGGGATGCACAGAAGACAGACATGTCAAGAAAACACAATTTTTGAAAGCTCAAGGGAAGGGAAAAGGTAAGTTCTTGGAACAAAATAGGAAGGCCAAACCCGACCAGATCGTGAAACTGCAAAACCCAACCAAGCAACCTCTAGCCATAATTATCAAATAGAACAGCAGGAAGCAACAAGAACCTACTAGAGTCTTCAATGGTAACAAAGGCGTTGGTTATAAGAACAAAGTCAAAGCAGTTTTCATATAGAAATATACTTCAACTTCCATAACTGCTATTACTGTTGGGAACCCCACAAATAAATTAGTTTTGATGATGTTCTCTCGAAAACACACTTAGATTTAATCATGTTCTGTTAGACCTCAATCTATTCTATGTGTACCAGAACACTAAAACATAAAGTGTTTCGGATAAGAGAACTGATCCTAGTTCTGTCTACGAAATGACTTAACTTGTAAAGGATTTCATCCTATAGAAGTCATTCTGTCTTCTCTTAGTCAATAGGACCAGATCGATAAAACAGGCTGAAGCAAGCAGAAGATCCATCAGAATTATCATCAGCTTTTACCAGAACACTCAGAAGAATCAACCATGCTTTGAAGCATACTTTCTGTAGGACCAGAACGACTGCGACCAGATCGATATCAATCTGCTGCGACCAGATCGATATCAATTTGCTTTGACCAGATCGACATTAAGTGTTGAAACCAGATGATATCAGACTAAATGTTGGTGAATTCCAAAACCTGTGCTACGTCATTCATACCATCGAAAGAAAAGAATCAATCAAGACAAGAAGAAGGAAAGTAGTATCTGTCAAACGATCTGCTTACCATATTTAGAAGATTATGTCAACCTTTCAAAAGGCAAGAGGAGATAATTTAGGGACTCAATATCCTTGATTGGTAAAATCACATTTACTTTGAACCAATCAAGCCCAACGGTTAGAATTTCAAATTCTATACCTATAAAAGCTTGGAACAAAGACTGGAAGTATACATAAGAGAAAATCATCTACGATCAACAAGCTGTTACTCTGCTCAGAAATCAACTCATCTTACGAAGCATTCATTTGAGGAGATTTCAAACCACCAGATCGTGTTCTAAGCTGTTCGTGATTGAAATCACATCAACTCGATTTAAGTCTGTCTTATCGAGAAAGAAGGAAGGAGATCTTCGCTAGCTAGTAGTTTTCTAGTGGATTAATGTGAAGAGATCCAATTACGGTAGTTTTCTATAAGTTGTAAAGGGACACGACCCTTATTCGTGCATTAGTTTCAATCAGGTTGTGTTCGAAACTTGTGGCTCGTACTCAGCGAGTATAAACAAGAAGAGTATCCTAGTAGTGGATATCTAATCAAGTTTGAATTAGACCATGGACGTAGGGGGTTTCCCGAACCACGTAAAAATAACTGTGCTATTTACTTTCTGCATTCTATATTCCAGTTGTTTATTCACTAACATACACTCTCATTGAAATTTGCATTCTTAATCAATCTGCTAAATACTTGGTTAAGCGTTTGAAAGTTTTCTAAACAAAGAGCACCGACTAAGTCCACCATTTTTCCGCACACAACGCTCTGCTAGAGAATAAGATCACTCTTGATCTATGCCTAGTGTTATTCACTCGAGAGATTCTGCCTGGATAGAACGAGATCGATCTGGTATGTCATAAATAACAATCAGTTTTTCAAAAAGCTTAAATCTCTCTACATATTAGTCAAGTAAACTAAAAAATTTGTATTTGGTGTATTCCCCCCCCCCCCCCCATACACCAAACCTTGCTCTTTTGGGACCAACCATTACATACAAGAAGACAACTGCACAGAATAAGAATCCAAGATAGCAGAACGTTAAGAAATTAGAACAAACTAAATAGCAAAAACAAAAAAAAGGTTACTTTACCTCCACAGAACAAAGTATAGAACAAAACATAGAAGGGACAGATCTATGTCGACTTCAGGGGCCGAAATATCAAATCTAACTCTAAATCTTTATTTACTCGTCATTTATGGGTTCTAGTTGGAACTTATGCTACTAACACAACACCCGTTTCAACAATGGGTTGCTAAGTATGTTTAAATGCAGGGAGGGAGAAGCCAAAGAAGAAGCATCACTGCTAGAGGTGTTGTCTGGATCATCGATAGTGGATCTCAATGCACGTGACATGCGATCGAGAGAAACTGTCCAACTACACAGGAAGAAATGGACCAACAGTAACCTTTGGAAGAAACACCAAAGGATATAATAAAGGATATGGAGACCTTGTAGTTGGTAAGACCACGGTAAACAAAGTTTCATTCGTAGATGGTCTTAAACATAACTTGTTTCCTGTTAGTTAATTTTGTATTTCTGAAAAACAAGTTATATTTACAGCTAACAAATGTGTGGTTAAGAATGAGGAAGGAGCTACACTCCTTACCGGAAGTTTGTAGGACAAGCTATATGTGGTTCAATGGAACACATAATAAGAAACCTGCCTGGTTACAAAGACAACCACAGAAGTTAGTTGGCTATGGCACAAGAGATTGAGCCACTTGAACTTCAAAACCATCAACAAATTGGCAAGAGAGAAACTAGTTGAGGGACTACCAAATCAAGTCTTCCACAAGAGCCATATTTGTTAAGCATGCCAAGCAGGGAAGCAAACTAAACCTTCATTTCCCAGCAAGGCAGCACCTTTAAGAAGTTAAATTCTTGAGCTGCTCCACATGGATCTGTTTGGTCCAATGACTCATCTGAGCGTAAACGGTAGAAAAGATACCGTAGTTGTTAGTGATAATTATTGTAGATTCACCTGGGTAGTTTTTCTATTTAAGAAGAAGGAGACCTTGGAGAAGATCCATGATCTGCTCACCCAACTCACAACTCAAAAGGAGACCATTGTTTCGACTAAAATTATTTCGAGTCACTCGCAATCTAACGAGGTCGTCTAGCAATGATAAGTCAACCTAAGTCGTATTCCTAAGGAAGACTTGGCAGGGCAATTTAATTCTTTGTTCAACAATACAACGATTAAAAAATTGTTTTGAGTTTTTAAAACTAGGTGGGAAACATAAATTGGAATAAAAAATAAATCCTAAAATAAGACAAATGAAGGCAAGCATAATTGAAAGACATAAAATTTAAAGGAATCAATTAATCTCGATCTAAAAGAATAGAAAGAAATCAATATAAAAGAACGTTGAAATAAAAATGAATTACGAATTAGAGAAGGCAATTGATTTTAGTTTAAATAAGAACTAGATTGAAATCACCACAAAAGAATTATGAATTTTCGTGACCCCTATTCTTTTCAATATTTTCAGTGTATATCTTTGGATTTGGCTTGAGCTAGTGGTCCCCAATATAAATGAAATTGTGAAATCAAATCGGAGCTAATAGCTCCGACGGTTTCACAACCGGAACATAACTATGAGAACCATTTTGGAATCAGAAAGACAGTTCCCGATTCGATTACAGTTTCATTTATCGGGAACTGATTGTTCCCGGTTTGAATATATTTCTTTTTTATCAATTTTGAACCTTGGATGAAAATTACATATTATTATGTATGAAAATACAACATTATTTGTGATTTAAGATCAAAATTATATAATTCAATTTTTTACAAAAACTTTTCAAAAAGTAACAAGAATTCAATTTTTTCTTAAAAACCAAAACCATTCAAAATGAAACCGTAAAACATCTTAACATTTTCGGTTCTATTTTCGGTTCTGGTTTCCATTCTTTGAACCAGGAACTGCCATTTCCAGTTCAAATTGGGAACTGAAATGTATTAGATACCTCTTGGTTGAACATTTAATTAAGCAAGTTATTCGAGTACAACTAAAATTTTAATACATTTGTGTTATTTGTTGAACTAATGGTAGAAGGTTAATAGTTGACGTTACAAGTCTTAGATTTGAATTTTTCTTGGTCCTATATTTTAATATAAATTTTATATAATAATTATTTTAAAAACTTCAATACCTATTCATCAAACTTTTATGCCGAATATGGCATGAGAATTGACATCTCAGGCTCTCAATTTTGTGTTTGTGATGCTAAATAATAGTCATCCGTTTATAAAGATTGTATTATATAAAAGTCAATACAAATTTTAAAAAAACTGTAAAATTTATTTTAGTGAAAAAAGAAATTTAATATCTATTTACCGGAGTGTAGCCAGACTTTTGTCTTAGAGGAGGTCAAGATCAAGGTTATAGTCAGACTTTTAGCTCGTTGGGATAAGAGAGGGAATGGATGGTGGAGCCCCGTGGAAGAAGAAAATGGGCCAGAAAAAAATTGAAAAAAAAACCCACACTGAAGACACAGTGGTGCTTACATTTGCGATTAATGTTAGAACAATAACTTAACCTTCAGTTTACAGTTTTATTATTTCAGAATTATAACTAAATCGATGTTACTACGATCACAGTTTGGAGCCGGAACAGTCTGAGATTGTTCCACTTTCAAACTCCTAGATTTGTTCCAAAATTATCGGTGCTTTTGGAACCACATTAAAATATATATGTATTTAACATTAATTAACAAGTTAAACATAATTTTATGAATTATAAATAATAATTTTATATAGAGTTAATTATTTGTAGAAAAAATCTATATATAAATATTGAGGAATATATGGTTTGGAACAACTAGTCTGAATTCTAAAATTTTGGAATTGGAATCTAATTGTCTCCTGCACGATAAAGATTTGAATTGAAATGATTATGATTTTTGAAACTGTCGATTCTGTTTCTATTATAGTTCGGTTCTGACCATCTTTTAAACACCTCTAAAAACACTTAAGCTTTAATTTGTTTTTTTTTTTTTATATATCTTTCATGAAAATTATTATTCTCTTCATCTCATTTAAGATGACTCCGTTTAATTAAATATGTAAATATTTTATTAATTTTTTGAAGTCAACTTCGATGGAGAGGAAGTACTATATAAATTTTTCTTTTTAAAATTCATGGAGGCCCAGTGCCCACGGAGCCTCACCCCTATGTACGCTCTTCTCTATTCATCAAACTTTTATGCCACGTATGACATGAGAGTTTGCATCTCAACTTCTTAGCTTTATCTTATGAGAATATATTAAAAAAGTAACTGCAAAAATGGGTTCTCAACCTTGTCTTAGATGACAAAAGTTAGTCTTCAATTTAAATAAATTATTTTATTTTATTTAATTCAAATAACTGGCTATTGTTTGTTTAGTAAATCAAATTATAAAACCAAGTTTTGTTGTACTCCATCCACCAAGAGATATATTAGATGAGAAAGATGTTATATATAATACTTTCTATGTACCACTAAAAATGATATTAAGTTGATGAAATAGTTATTATAGATTTAGCCAAATTAGGTCAGTTTGGAGGGAGTAATAGATAGCTGATGTATATGTACTCCCAAATCCTTAAACTCTTATCAAGTTTCAAATAATTAAATGTGATCATTTATTATATATATAAATTCTTATGTTTAAAAACAACCTTATCATTTGTTTTGACTAGAAGCACATGAAAACGTGCAGTACAGTGCAGGTACAGAAAAATTGGAATTAGCCACCAAAGTTTGTCGCCGTAAAGAAATGGTGAGCACCTTTGACTTGCAAAAGTTTGATTACTTGTCTTTTTCATCACTACAAAAGTAAATTATAGAAACAAAGATTTATTTATCACGTTAATTTGTCTCAACCCCAATTGCTATTTCGTATTTATTCAAATATCTCTTGTTTTTTTTTTCTTGTTGTGCCGGCCTTCATAGCTAGTTCCATTATCTTTTTCAAGTGGTGGCTATATATATTCTTTAATACTCTATTACTTATTAATTGCAAGGTACCCATAATATTCTAAGAGTACCCTTGTATATTTTATTTCAACATGGAACCAACACTAGATTGGCTTTTGGCTTCTTAGTTTGAACTATTATTATTATATGACATGATTTTTTTTTGTATTGAGGATTATATTACAGGGTATTTTGGCGTATAGTGGGTAGTTGATAGGAGTATTAATCCAAGTTGAAGTATATCATGATTGATATTAGTGGGTGTAAATATGTACAACTTCAATGGTCAGTGTTGAGACAAATTTAAAATTGGTCCCAAGCCAATCTAAAAATAAAAGTTTTTTTTAATAATTTTTAAAAAAATTATATTTTTATTTTATTAAATTATGATAAATAATATATTTATTTAAAAAAAATCTCTCCTTACACATTTTAAAATAAAACCATCAACAATATTTTTTTCATCATTTCCTCCACAACTATTGAATTTGTAAAACAATTAAATTATTTCACAAAATAATTTGAATTAGATTATGAAAGTATTTTTTATTTTTCTTTTATACAAGTGAGTAATTTTATATGTAACTCTAAACCATTTGATATATGAAATATTAATGATCATGACCCATTAATTATTCTCAAAATTATTAAAATATGTGAAAGTTCAATGTCAAAAGAGATTAAACCCCTTGTCAATTGAAATGAGAAACAACCTCTTTGTCATTTTAGCTACAATTATTAAACGAAAACATTTTAATAAAATTCATATACATACATACATATGGATGATATTTCGATTCAGAATCCCCAAAACTCAGAAGCCCATCGTCCACCTCTCACACCCTCAAAACTTCCCGTCACAAAATATATACTACTAGTAGTAGAAAAAAGAACTCACTAAATGGTTAGTATTTTATAAAAGTCAGACAAATGGAATAATTTTTAGTGTCACGCTTAATAAACTAACTACCCTTGGATTTATACTCTGAATCTAAGCTGTATTGTGATTTTTAAAATGCTGATAAACATTTATTTATTAATACATGTATATATTGTTAAAAAGAAGTGAAAGTGGAGGCAGCCGTTAGCGCAATTGGCGGGTAGCACAACTGCGCAAGTAACCGAAAGGGTTGACTTTTGGAAAGAGAAGGAAAGAGTAGGTAACGTCAATACACACGCAATAAATACAGATTTTGTACTTTCTCCATCTCCTCTTCATGACCGTACGTACGGTTTCACCGGGCCCACGCCCTTCCTTTAGTCTTCAGACAGAGACTCTTTACCTTCTCTTCTCTCTTTCTCTAAATAGCAATTAGAGATCGAATAGCTTCTTTACAATATTTTCCACCACCAACCTTGTAATATTTCTTCTTCTCTTTTTGGCTACCTTACATATCATATACACATAGATAGATATATTAGAAAGAGTGCTTGTGTTTGTGTGTGTACGAGCAGCAGCAGCAGGTGGTTAAGATTAATAAGATGAGGATGATGAGCAAGAAGCTGCAGGTAGAGGTGGATAAGAGGAAGAATAATTGTGATGAAGATTGTAATAAGCTTGAGATTGTGGATTTGAGTGGTTTGTCTTTGGATTCACTTCCTAATCCCCATCTCAATTTGGCCTCCATCTGCAAATTAGACCTCTCCAACAACAATCTCCAGGTACATGTGAATTTGAATATGCATGTCGATCAATATATATTACTCAAGAAATAAGACTACTTTTTGTGAATTCCTTCTAAAAATGAAAGTTTTTGAGGGAAGCTCTTACCTGTCATTATTTTATGAAGATGGTTAATATGAACGTACGGAATCTGTACCATTCATATATTAGTGAATGATATTTTGGAAATACGTTATATAAACAAAAAATAGTTAAAAAAAAGTAAAGAATGACAATAATAATGACAAACTTAATGATATATATATATATATATATATATATATATATAAATATTACATTTGAACACGAACTCATAACATTTATATCAAGTAAAGTTTTTTTAACTATATTTGAGGAAATATATAATTTAATTTGTACATTGTCAAATGATTATTTCTCATATGACCTCTGTAGCAAATTTAGGTGCAAGTTAAATTGTTGGATTATTTATTATATTTCCTTTTGTTGGTACACAAACAAGCATGCATGCGTAAATTAATATAAGGAGAGGGAGAGAGGGATTAGAGCTGTCATTAGGTGATCATTAATTAATTCAGTTAATTAAAATTAATTATGATTGACAGAGCATACCGGAGTCGTTGACGGCGCGGCTCCTAAACGTCATCGTTTTAGACGTGCACTCGAATCAACTGAAACGCCTCCCAAACTCCATTGGCTGTTTATCTAAGCTCAAAATTTTAAATGTCTCCGGCAATCTTCTTCAATCCCTTCCCACTACCATCGAAAACTGCAGGTACTCTCATTCATTAATCATTATATTATTTAACTCTAATTAACCTTCATATTTATTGAGCAAATATATAATTAACTCCACTTATCTTTTCGCTTGATCGCAACATGTTCAAACGTTTCTTAATTATATTTTAAGTCTGTTTTCAACTACAGCTAGCTGTTCATCTCCTTTCACACATATGACATATATATGTGGGGCCAAAACCAACTTATCAGATATATATTTACTCGGTCCTCTCTTCTTATCTAACTTATCAACTGCATTATCACGTTACAAATGGTTATTTTACTCAACTTTCACTTTCAATCTGTTAATTAATGATCATTTACCAATTAAATAAATCCTACGACATTAATTTAACAATGACTTAATCATTTACCAGAAAATAGCCTTAATAGGAATTGTATTTTCATTGTCTTGGAAAAAGTTTAATTACAAATTGATTGGATAATATAGGCTTTTGCACATCAATTTGCAAAAAATAATGTAGAAATTTCTGTAATTAATTTTACCTTTATTCACAAAAACGTGCCTATTCATATTTAATTGATAAATAGTGTGTGACTCTTCTTCCATTCACAATATATTCAAATTATTTGTTCAAATATATGCCGAACCCAAATATACAAGTTATTTATGGACGGGAGAGTACAAAACAATGGCCTCTGTGATAATATTGTAGCTAGCTAGGGTTTATAATCATTTTGTACAGTTAACTTTAAAAATGCAACATGCAGATCCCTGCAAGAACTTAACGCCAACTTCAACAAGCTTCAACAGCTCCCCGACACGATCGGGTTCGAGCTGATAAACCTACGGAAACTCTCGGTGAACTCTAACAAGCTAGCCTTCCTCCCCCAATCCACCTCCCACCTCACCAACCTCCGCATCCTCGATGCCCGCCTCAACTGCCTGCGGTCCCTCCCTGACGACCTCGAGAACCTCATCAACCTCCAAATCCTCAACGTCAGCCAGAACTTCCAGTACCTCACCGCCATTCCCTACTCAGTGGGGCTCCTGATGTCGCTGGTGGAGCTGGACGTGAGCTACAACAGGATCACCGCCCTCCCCGACTCCGTGGGCTGCCTCAAGAAGCTGAAGAAGCTCAGCGTGGAGGGCAACCCGCTCGTGTCGCCACCGCCGGAGGTGATGGAGCAAGGGTTGCACATGGTGAAGCAGTACTTATGCGAAAACATCAATGGGGCTCGGCACAAGTCGTTAGGGAATAAGAAGTCGTGGTTGGGGAAGCTCGCCAAGTGCGGCACCTTTAACGGGAGAAGTGTGCGGAGATTGGAAGAGAGGGAAGGATACATTATTCCTGCTTATCCCCCCATCGATGGCCTTGCCACGCCTAGGTATATGGGCATGTTTTCGCCCAAGCGACTCTTCTCCCCTAAGTCTTACTTTTCGATGTGATTCCTTTTTCCTGTTAGTGGATTTTGGAGGATCGGATTGTAGCTCTTTCTTTATTGTATTGATTTTGTGTTGTTTGTGATTTTTTGGTTTGTTTTTGTGTGGGAGTTTTGTAAAATAGAGGATGCGCATGCATGCTTGTGTTTAGATGTGTACTCCTTCTATCATCTTTCTTCTCACTTGATCCGGCTTTTAATAAAATGTTTTGACTTGAGTTAATATAATGTGTACTGAGCGGAGAATAAGACCCCATATCAATGATAATGTTTTAATGTGTAGTGTGTAGTTAGTGGAGAATGAATTTTACATTAATGATTATATGTAATATGTTGTGAAAAGATAATAAGACCTACATTAATATATTGTGAGTGGAGAATGAATTGCAAAAAATAGAAATAAAAGTGAGAAGATACGTACTTTGACGGATGAATATGACAAAATGAGAAGAAAGATTGAATGGTGTACTTAGCATTTGCATAAGCATGAAAGTGTTCCTCCTACGTGCAATGTTAAAGGGACTAATCAAATTTATTATTTTAAAAATACAAAATTTCTTATATGATTTATAATTAATAATTATTTAAAAAGAATATTTTTAAATATATATATATATATATATATATATCTAAAATTCAAATTTATCTAACTTTAAAAATGAATTAAAAGTTAAAAATAACTGTACTCTATTTGGGTTGGATAAATTTTAAAATTTTTATGTATAAAATTAAACTAAATTACACTATAAAAATTGTTCGGAAGATGACAGAATTAATGACAAACGAATTACGTAACTATTTAACGGTGGATTGACGACGAAAATATCTAATCAACTTAATGACGGAATGACCATCGAACTGTTTGGTGTCAAATTTAGCGACAGACTTAACAACAACAAAATATGTCGTTAATCTAACAATGGATATTTTCGTTGCTAAGATCATATTTAAAAAATACATTTTATTAGAGACAAAAAAAATTGTCGCTAAGTTTCAATAAAAACGGAGGGGCTTCTTCTCCAAATTCAGAACGCGAATCCCTAGCTAACCTTCTCCCTCCCTTTTGTAAATTTTTCTGATTCAAACAATGAGCCGCATATTCCTGTTAGGGTTTGTATAGCTCAAAGCATGCTTAATGTTTATACGTTGTAACAGACTTGTTTTCTCCATTTAATAAGAATAAATGTTTCTATCATTTATATGTTATTTATTTTCAGTGATTATTTAATTGTAAACATGTATCTTTTCTACAATTGTAGACTGTGTGATGAATTCATTATCATGAAAGGTAACACAGTCAGCTACTTTGTAGAATAAAGTTCACAACCTAGACAGATTTGGATAGTGTAGTCGGTAAATGTTGCAGTATCATTCTATGCAAGAGTTGAACTTAGCTGGCAGAATAATATTGATATGTATATGTTGTCAAACCTGTTTGCGCATATATATATTGTGTGGTTTCAAAGTGGGATAAGTTCTTCGTGTTGTTACTAAGAACGAGGTCTGTGAAATTATTTATTTCTTAATCTGTGATGATAACATTAGTATATGTGGCTGACAATGCACTGCTTTGATTCATTTCACTTGCGGGTTTTTCACAACACTATATAATAATATTTTGGGTAGTCGTGATTGGTTTTGCGAGAAGTGCTTGATTATTGTCGCATGAAATCCCGTCTCGGAACCCCGAGTTGATTAAATCATCGAGAGGCGTTTAGAGAGGTTTATTATATAAGAAATCTGGCTGGTTGAATTTATTACATATATAATAATTAGAGTTTGAACGGGATCACTTACGAATGAATATATTAATTAATTTTGAGTTGCCTGCGAAGTCAATTAATTAATGGATTTAAAAATCTTAAACTTGAGAAATAATTAATGATAAAAGGATGATTACATCTGTACTTTGAGTGGGCGATGGATAATTCAATATTTATCCTATAGTGGAGTTAATTAAATATTAATATAAGATCTATACTTTATTATGTTTTCTAGAGTAATTAATTGGAGTCAAAATTAACTTGGTCAATTAATTAATTAAAGTCATGGTTTGACCGCGTCAATTAATTCAAATTAATTGGTCAAATTGAATTATTAATTAATTAATTAATTAAAGTTAGGATTTTACTTGGTCAATTAATTGTACAAGGAAATATTAAAGATAATGTTGGACTTGGTCTTATGTTGGAAGATCTTTGACCATTCCCATTTGAAACCATAACGTATCCGTAAATTATATCTATAAATAAAAGGGGTGAGGGCTGATTTCTATACTTCATGAGGCTGTAATAATCAGCCACACACTACACATTTAGTGTGTGTTTTCGTCTACACACATGACGGAGCTCAGTCATTACCATTTCGGTCAAGATAAATTTATAAACCTACACTCTTCATTAGGTTCCGCTAGTGGCAAGTACAGGGTTGATCCCTAAGAGGTTTGGTGGATTTCTCTCTCATGTCATAATTTGGGGTTTTGAATCGGGTCTTGCCTTGGGCAAGAAATGTAATCAAGGAGAAAGTAAAATGTTGTAAAAGTAAATAACTGAAAAGAAAACACTAAGAGTTAAATGAGAAAACAACTTGACTTGGGTAGGAATCATTGAGTCTTGACTTATGTCTTGATCATTGATGCAAAGTTGTTCGTTGTATCGGCATGTCATTGGTTAAAGGTGAGCGTAAGAATGGAGTTTTACTTCTACCACCCAATTGCATCACTTAGCCAGTCTCCTTTTTAATCGTCACGTAGCCACCGAAGTCTCGCCCAACATACATTTTCAGCCCAGAAGGTAAGGGTTACTCACCCCCTTATCCTCCTTGCCCAAGATTGCTCCTGGACCAAGCTTACTCCAATATACCCAAGTAGGCATTTGAGGAAAACACATCAACCATGGGCACACCATCTAAAACGCCTGCCCATGGCGTTCCCACCTACATCACCGCGCTGATCCCTCTGGATGGCAAGCAGGAAGTCGCTAACACTTGGATTTTCCAGCTCGCAGTTGTAACCTGATCTTGCCCAAGACTGCTACTGGCTAGACAACACCGAGGACTTGATCAAGTTGTATAGGATTCAATTCCAGGACTTTAGGAACATACCAATACAACTATATGCATAGTTAGACCTCTTAAGACGTTATAAGTTTGGACTCAATTCATCTTTCTCAAGCCAAGTTTATAAACCTAGCTACTCATACGAAAAGTAAGGAATAATGATGAAATAAACAAATGCACACTTATATTGAAATACGGAAATCGAATTGTTACCAAAAGATCCTCTTGCCAGGACCAACCATTGGCAAGGCTGAAAGCATAAAACAGAATTTAAAATAAGTGTTTGCCCGTATGACTTGTTTCTTCTCCCCAACACTCATTGAAATAAAAGAATTAGACTATGACAGTCGGGCATCGTCCCTCCCCTCGTATGCATGTTCCTCTGATTCATAGCGCGGTTTATTTATAGCATCTCCATGGGCTTGGGCTTTCGTGGTGGTTGTGGCCAGGGTTCCGACAAACTTTCTTTCCCGATCAGATCTTCCGCGTAGAAGGAAATATTCTCAAACCTCCCCAAATCGTTAGTAGAAGGAAAGAGAGATATGTTTCCTTTTCAGTGGAAGGAAAGAAATCTGCCGCGCATCTCCGCGTCTTGCCCATTGTCTTTTGTGCTCCCGACTGCTTAGTATGTCCCCTTATTTTGGTCAACGTACTCCTCTTTCCCCCAGTTGCACTGTGATCTTGAGCGGTACTTTGCCTTGGGCTTTAGACTGCCGAAACTGCTCCGTGCATAACCTTGCCTCTTTCCCGAGATGACCTGCAACTTGACCTGCATCCTGCCAGCCCTAGACTCATTTCCTCCCAAACACAAAACACGACACAAATAAAGGAAAAATGACTCGATCTAGACCTAAAGCAAGACGCAAAAAGAGCACGAAAAACGGACTTGTAACACTCACACACTTTAGACATGATTGTCCTCAAGCGTGTAAGTATAACTTGCCCAAAAAAGAAAAGGAAAATAAAAGACTCAAACAACCAGTACACCAACATACATGCATCAAAAACAGTCAAGACAAATAGGAGTTAGAGCATAAATCAAGCAATGTTCTCAAGCGGTCAAGATAGCGATCAAGTGAGCATAGAGATGTTTTCTTACCGCTCAACACTATGTTTAGGTTAAGTGTTTACCCTCGGTAACTGCTTGATCAAGAAATGTCCTATAGGCTTGCTTGCCTTCTATATGTCTCCACCCAATTAGCCTGGTCAAGGCATCTATCCTTAGGTCTTCATGGGATATAATGTGACTTTGGCAAGAGGTTGGAAAATTTGAGAACTGGGCTAAAGTTGGTATGAAGTATAGTCTTGGGCAATTCCTTGACTAGAGAACACACTTAAACTTATTCATGGGGTCTATATTTTTGGAATTTTTTTTCTAATTTTCCACCCCTTTCTTTTTTTCTTCTAGACTCCCCCCATGTTTATTTATTTTTGAGATTTTTTGGATTTTTGGTTTTCGGGCTGCTCGGCTGGAAGCCAAGGAAGCCATTCGGGATGGATGGGGGGGGGTTGTCTTGCCCTTTCTTCTTGCTCCATGGATTTTTCTTTTTCGCCCTAAGTTCATCCCAACCAGGGTAGGCCTTTATGGGGTTTTTGAATATGTGCGTGAGGCGAAAGAAATATTAAGGCTCAAAAATGGCTAGCAAGAGAATATGAATGTTGGTAGGAAATTTTAGGCTATGGGCTATGACCAGGACTACAGAATTTTGACCAAGAACACATGCAAGTTCTATAACCAATCAAGCCAAGCAGTTGTATACACACAGAAAAAATAAATGATGCTAAGCAAGTGTATATAACATTTAAGGCTCAAAAATCTCAGAGGGTATACATGCCCACATGATCGCATTTTCGTCATACCTAGCTATCCTAGAACATGCTTGACTTATACATCAAAATGCCTATGTCTATCATGCTTAAGACACATATACAATTAGCATGCTGGCAAGACTCTAAAATACAGAATCTAAACAAGAAAGCAAATAAAAACTGACTTTTTAACCTAGACAGACGCGGGAACCCTCCCCACTCACACACTTTGCTCATGGCAAAGTACTTAGAGCAGGAGAGGCTCCCAGGTCGAGACTCTAACTAGAACAGAACAAAAATAGAACAAAAATAGGAGGGCTGAGTCAATGGTGAGATGGGGGATACCTGAAACCTAAGTGCTCAAAGTAAGCCAGCTGGGCTTCCTACATTTGCTTCACTGTCTTGTCGATGCGGATGAGATAGGTTGCCAATTCCTCCTCGGCGGCTCTGGCGAGGGGGATCTTGCTGCTTTCACTGTGCTCTTCGTGGGGTAGACAGGTGGCTTCTCGACGGGGTCTTCAATAATGCGGGGCTCTCCATTAACATTCTCCTCCATGGTGAACATGCGAGTCAGGGTGGCCATATTGAAGTGGTCTTCTCTCTCAAGGAATCCTTTGTAGTCTGACTTGATCAACCCGAACTGCTTCCTGATCAAGGTTGGCAGGTGGGATAAGGACAATCGCTACTGGGGCTTGGACAGGATGTTGTGGATGTGGTTTGCCACAAATGAAGAGAAGTTGAGCCTTTGTTTCTTCTCCATGGCCCAAAGTATAAACAACTCACTTTGGGACACGGTATTGTTGTTGTCCTATTGCCAAAGAGGTTGATGGCCAAGATGCGGTGACACGCCTTGACCGCCGAGTCCACAAAGACAAAAGCTTTGGACTCGCTTCCCTCGAAATACTTGGGGACTACCTTGATTGTTGTCTTGTACTCTGAATTAAATTTTTCTCTGGAGTCGATAATGCCCAAAATTACATCCAGGTCTTCAACGACTACTTTCTGCTGCATGCCTGTGAGTGAAAACTCCATTACACTGGGGACTCCTACCATCTCTACTTCCACCTTGACGCTGCTGAAAAACTCCCTAATCAGGTCACCGTATGTGGTGATTTCCTAGTCAAGGAACTTTTCCCAGCCTATCACTTTGAACCTCTCTCGAACTTGTTCCTGCACGCCTAGCTGCTTCAATACTTCGAAATCGATGGTCTTGGGAACCACGATTTCTCTTCCGTCCATCTCGTTCATCTTGGCCTCGGCAGCTCTGGCCCTTGTCCTCCTCACCAGGGTTAACTTCTCTTTCTTCACGAAGGTTTTGAACCGGCGCTTCTTCAGGGTTTTCTCCTCGAATGATACATCATTCGCCTCATCTTCAGTTTCTTTACTCGAACTACCCTTCTGACTTGCCTCCTTCACTTTTTCTTGCTCCGCTGCTTCCTCCTCCTCCTCTTCATCTTCTTCTTCCTCATCCTCCACTTCTTCCTCCACTGCTTCCTTAGTCTCTTTTGGTGGTGGGTTGTCTTTCTCTGCCACTACAGTAGGTGTTTGGGTGGTTCCTACGGCTGGTATCTTGGGTGTCGCCATGGCTGTGATGGTGTGAGGTAGGGTTTCAGTGGCTGTAGATGAGGGTTGGCTTCGGACTTCCTTCTTCTTGGTTGGAACCTTCTTTTTTACCATGGTGTTAAGTGTTGGTGGTTATGGAGAAGGTGGGGAAGTGGTGAAGAGAAATTAAGTGTTATGGTGTGTTTTTTTACAATTGGAGATGGTGTTTGTTGCGATGAATACGAGTAAGAGTGATGATAATGGTGGAGGTTAAGGTAAAGGGTATTGGAAGTTGTAGAGGTGAAGGTGAGGGGGGTGGTTGTAACGTCTGGAGAGTGGAGGAGTGGGTGTAGGCGGTTATAGGGGAGGTAGGCATGCAGGCGGCAGACACTTGATTGCCCTGACTGTCGCGCTGACATGGAAGTGGTAGTTACTTTTCAGCGTAAAAGTTCCCACGGCACTTCGCCTTCTCGTTTCTCGATACTTCTCCTGCACAAGACCAAGAGACTAGGGTTTCCTTGGGCAAGATTTTTTTTTCCCTGAGTTGGTCAAAGGGAATCTCAAGTCAGGAGCCTTCTTTCCCTCCACTCACACACTTTGCTTGTGGCAAAGTGCTAGAATGGGCCAATTGGGATCTTGGGCTAAGATACCAGGTTGCCTCTTGGCCAGCGCCTTGATTTAACGTCGTTGGCATCGACGTAGTGCTGCTTCTTGATCAAGTTTTCTATGAGAGACCTTCTGGGGCAAGGTCCGTAACTTCCTTTCCAGGATAATATCCATAATAGGCATTGAACGTATTTCCACTGACTTTGAAAATTGTCTTGGTCTTGAGATCATGAATGTCTGCAGAGCCATTAGGGTAATGCTCGCAGACCATGTATGATCCTCTCCACTTGGTAGATAACTTGCCAAAGGTAAATCTAAGGCGATTCTCATATAACAGCACTAGCTCCCCTTTGTTGAATCTTCTTCCTCGAGCTATGTGGTCATGTCACTTCTTCAACTTCTTCATCTCCTCTAGCTCTTGCAAACTCAGCTTTCTTCCTTCAATGGCTTCATCCTGGTCTTGATTGATCTTGTTCACTGCCCAAAACGCCTTGTGTTCCATCTCGACAGGTAAATGGCACAGCTTGCCATATACCATTCGGTATGTAGACATTCCAAAGTTAGTCTTGTAGGCTGTCCTGTATGCCTAAAGTGCATCGTCGAGGTGATTACTCCAGTCCTTCCTTGTCTCGCTAATTGCCTTCTTCAGAATGTTCTTCACAATGCGGTTGGAGACTTCATCTAGCCCATTGTTTTGGGGATGGTATGCAGTAGACATACGGTGGGTAACTCCATAGTTCTTGAGAAAGCTAGTGATGGTCGAATTGTGGAAGCGTGATCCTTTGTCACTGACTATTGCCTTTGGCATGCGGTATCTGGTAAAGATTTTTGCTTTGACAAACATTGCCACCGTCTTTTCATCTGCATTCGATGTCGCAATTGCTTCTATCCACTTAGATACATAATCCACTGCTAGCAAGATGTACTGATTGCCTTTGTACTTGGATAGGGGGTCCATGAAATCCATGCCCCATATGCCAAAAATCTATGCTAGCAAGACTGGTATCAAGGGCATTTCGTCCTTCTTGGAAATGTTTCATTCTCTTTGGCATTGGTCGCATGTCCTGCACTTTTCAAAACAACCCTTAAAGATTGTGGGCCAGTAGAACCCACTATCCAGGAACTTCCTTGCCGTACACCTTGGTCCAAAGTGTCCTCCGCATTCCCTCTCATGGCAATGCTCGAGAATACTTCTTTGTTCTTCCTCAGGCACACACCTTCAAAGTATCAAGTCAATACCCTTCATCCATAGATATGGGTCATCCCAGATGAATGACTCGCTCAGCTTCTTGATTTTTCCCCTCTGGTATTGGTCAAGCTCCATCGGGAAAGTCCTCGTGATGATGTAGTTGACTATGTCAGCATACCATGGCTCGACAATGCTTATTCCGTAAATCTCTCATTGAGGGGTGCCATTCTCGAGCAGTATCTTGAAGTGAGAAAGAAAATGATACCAGACGTATGTACTCCCTCTTTGCTGGCTCGTTGGTCCTGATGGTTCCACATGCCATCTCAAAGTTTTGAAGATGCCTTTGCAGATCCTCTCCTACCAAGTCACTGAACTTGGTTAAGATCTAGATGAAATAGTGCCTCAATTCCTAGTTGTCAGCTATCGCGGACAAGGTGATGCCCAAGGGTTTCAGATTGTTGTTATTGGAGAACATCATCTCCCTGTGCGTCTGCTCTGGAGGTGCATTCCAATTGTTATCATTGTTGATTTCTCCTTGTTCTTCCGTCATTCATGCTGCTTGACGGGCAAGAACAGGGTCGATCCCACATGAAGTTGGTGGATTTCTCTCTTGATGTCACAATTTGGGGTTTTGAATCGGGTCTTGCCTTGGGCAAGAAGTGTAATCAAGAAGAAAGTAAAATGCTGTAAAAGTAAATAACTGAAAAGAAAACACTAAGAGAGTTAAATGAGAAAGCAACTTGACTTGGGTAGGAATCCATGAGTCTTGACTTATGTCTTGATCATTGATGCAAAGTTGTTCATTGTATCGGCATGTCATTGGTTAAAGGTGAGTGTAAGAATGGGGTTTTAATCTTAGCACCCAAACACATCACTCAGACAGCCCCCTTTTTAATCATCACGTAGCCACCGAAGCCTCGCCCATCATACCTTTTCAGCCCAGAAGGTAAGGGTTACTCACCCTCTTAGCCCCCTTGCCCAAGATTGCTCCTGGACCAACTTACTCCAGCATACCCAAATAGGCATTTGCGGGAAACACAACAACCATGAGCACAACATCTTAAATGCCTGTCCCATGGCGTCCCCACCTACATCACCGCGCTGATCCATCTGGCTAGCAAGCAGGAAGTCGCTAACACTTGGAGTTTCCAGCTCGCAGTTGTAACCTGATCTTGCCCAAGATTGCTACTAGTCAGACAACACCAAGGACTTAATATATACGACAGAAGATAAGAGACGAGAGCACAAGTCAGTGGTCTCTTAGGGTTACGCGACCGCTGACTAGTGCTCTCGGCTCTAATATTTATTCTCTCATCATTTCTTGATCATAATTTATGACATAAGATTAGAGCTGAGAGCACTAGTCAATGGTCTCTTAGGGTTACACAACCGCTGACTAGTGCTCTCAGCTCTAATCTTTATTCTCTCGTCATTTCTCGATCTTTTCTCGTCCTGTTTTGTCACAGCCCAATTCCTTAACCCTATCTTAATCAAGAAATTAAGCCATGACTTAAGTAACTTGGAAATAACTCTAGCAATTGATGTTTGATTGCAAAGAAACTCAAATAAGTTCTCGCGAAAAACAGGGCAGGCTGGACACATCGACTTCGAAAGCTCATAACTTTCTCATTTGAACTCTGAATTAAGATCCGAAAGAACCGTTGGAAAGGTATCAAAAAGATCTTTAAAATGATATCAAATTCAGCAAATTCGGACTTATAAAACTCACAGAAAAGAGGGTGCAACTGACTGCCCTGTTTCTAGCAAATTCAAAGTTTGCACAATATTTGGACTTGGAGTTCCAACACATCAAAATACCAACTCAAGCAACCAAGAAATAGAGATGAAACAATATAATCACAAAGGAAGATGCTACCATGGATATTCATAGATAAGCCAATACAAAGGTACCGAGTGTTCAAGTGTCAAACAACTAAGAGTCACAACGGAATCATGAGTTGAGCTACATGTGTGACGACATATAACTCAACGTACTAAACATCCAACACAAAACAACAAGACACTCTATGGTTCATTGAAAAGTTCATATAACAAAACAACTACAGTGTTCGAATCCATCACCATCCCCAGCTCAACCTGCACGTTAAGAAAACATGCAGGGCGTGAGTACATAAAGCACTCAGTGGACACATGCCAAAACATTTAAATCTTGCTCATAGAGCCATATAATTGACTTGCCAAATCTATGCTTCATATATCTTTCTTTTCTAAAATAATGCAACTGAATATGCATAAAATAAGTCTGCAGACAATGATCTGAAATCTGAAATCTGAAATACCATATCTACTTTCTTGTGTTGAGAGGTAGGCCTCCCTCTCAAACACACTATGACCGGCCAACACGCTAGAAGGCTCACGGTCAAATGTGCACATAACCCTTACCGGCAGCTCATCCGGCATAGGGCCGATATCGTAATTCTGGCGTAGATAGGTAACATGCAACATGCTTAAAAATAGGCAAGTCAACTTCTTTAACATAAAAACATAAAGCATAACAAATCTTTAGCACGTGCATAGCTTTTGGTTAGAAAGCCCACCTGGATAGAGTTCTACTTATCCTGAGGCTTCGTCTTTTTCTTTCTTTGCTTTCGCTTCTTTCTCAACTGGACCTTACATTAAGTAAAACATTTAAAGATAAGACATCTTTCTCTTGCTTTTCGCGTCTTGAGCCTCTCGAGCCTTCTTGCTCTCTTGCATAAATGCAACTAAACTGTCCTGAATGGGTGATCTCTGGGAGGAATAGGTTGATATGGGTGTTGCTGCATCGGTGGTGGATAGAACCGTTGGGGCTGTGGTTGAAAAAATTATTGTTGCGGCTGTGGTGGGAAATAAGGTTGCGACTGATGCTGATACTGAGGCTGAAAATTCAGAGCCTGGGGTCATCAATTTTAGAAATTATGCGCTTCTTTCCCTTGAATTTGTGGTTTCCACCTCGTCTTTTTCTGATTTCTCCATGTATTTTGCTGAGGGGGTGACTGAGGCATGAATCCTTCTGCGGCATAGATTTCTGCTTCGCCTTCGACCGTCATTTCTGCCATTCGTTGGCATTCCTCCACCATGTGGCCATAATCACCACAAGTACCGCATGGCTCAGGTGCAACTTGTTGAACAGATGGTGATGGGGGTCGGTTCATCTTCAATTTTTGTAGCTCCCTCATCATATCCGTCATTTGCTTCTTAAGATCGGGATTGGTCGTCACTGCACTGGCCTCAATTCATCACGGTCCAGATGATTTTGAGGTTTTAAAACTAGGCGGAGAAAATAAATTCTAAACTAAGAAAGATAAACTAAGAAACGAATTGCGAATTAAAGAAAACGAGTTGCGAATTGAAAAGGGACAATTGATTCCAATCGAAATTGGAACTAGATTGAATCAATATGAGAGAATTATGAAAGTAAAAGTAACTTGGAATTTGAAATCGAAAAGAACGTAGAATCGATGAACGAAATAGAAACACAAAAGCATATACAAATAAATGAACTGAATAATAAAATCGAACCCATAATATAAAATGGAAGCAAACGTAATTTATAAACTGGAATGGAAGAACTCAAATCCACAGCAATAAATGGAAAAACAACAAACTTGAATGTTGCAATCGGCTATCTTCGAAATCAAATACTAAAGTTAAAATGACTGACTAAGAATCCTAAATCTCGACCCTAGAATAATAGGTCAAGAGGTACTCGGAATATAAGTGCATTGGATGGAAAAAAGGTGTCTTCGAATGAGAAAACGCATCACCTATTTATAGAACTCGAGGAGGTCAGCGGTCTCCTAACACTCAGCAGCCGTTGAGTTGACCGGTACGAGTTCCACAGGCGTGGCTGTTGAGCCGTTAACCGAGTCAGCCGCTGGGGTCAGTGGCCACTGAGGGGGCCAGAGGTCGCTCACCCTGGCTCGTGGTCCTTCTCGCACGTGGCTCGGCCCGAGGCATCCATGCCTAATCAGCAGTCCCCTAGGGCTGACCGACCACTGACATGTGCTCTCGGCTTTTATCTTCATTTTCTCGTCATTTCTTGATCTTTTTTCATCCCGTTTCTATCTTTAACACTTGTTTTAGCTCGTGATCCTGAAACATAAAATGAAACGTAAATCTAGCCTGAAACGTCATGCAAAATGGGAAAACTACAAGAATAAAGACGAGGAAAATACGAGTTTTGAGGACCAAAAAGAGGCTAAACAACTCCGCCACACACAAAACCTTTCTTGTCCTCAAGCATAACCTAATCTAAAATATTCATAGGAAAAATCTTACACGACATGCATTCTTGACAACACTTTAAATCATTCCCAAAATTAATCTTCTTATCATAGAAGTATGTGGCCCACTTAGACTAGATATTCATCAATTCGAACAAAACAAAACAATAATGCAAACGGTAACAATCGAGATTACATAACCAGTTAGAGTTTTTATTCATCACTTTATTAGCATATCTTTCTCTTTTCTTTTTCTTTTCAACATGTGGAATTGTGTGCTCCGAATGTTTGGGTTTTCCCAGTGTGGTTTCTCATACCCATCTCTTTTATAGATTTGAAATTTTTTATTACGAGAGCGGCATAAAATCCTTATGTATTTCTATTTTAACGATCTCAAAAAGTTAATTAGAACAATGTCAAGTTATATGGTCATTGTCGTGAGGTGTGAACAATTAGGGGTTCCATAATGTATCCTCACGCGGTTTCTCGTGCTCATAGTTCCCAGAGGAGCAAAGACCTTTTGAAAAGTTCAATTTTCATTACAAAACATGGATATGCAATAAGTGGTACTAAACAACTAGCCAGTCGAATCAATCAATACATACCATCATGCATCACTATCTCGATCATTCTACTAAGATTAAGAATCCGATCACAATGTTTTACACATTCCTACATTCATCTATGTTTCATAACACGAATCAAGTCAATCAATCAAGGTATTCAAATCATATCCTACCGCAAACACATACCACGATTCAATTCAACCACAAGATATCAATACAAAGTAGCTTAAGAACATTAAAATTTTGCACAAGCAGGACACTAAAATAAAATACGACGAATGGATGCACTTAAAAGACACCCTTACCCCACTACAAAGATAGAGTAATGCCCTCATTGCAGAAAGTAAAGAGCTATAGATTAGGGATAAGAAAGACATCCATGAAGTGCTGCATTCGGTATGAAAACGAAAGGAAAAACCTGGAAATAACTAAGAACAAAGGTAAAACAAAGGTTAGCCGATCACCCACTCACACAAAATGAAATAAAGAAATAATGGGAAATAGTGTGGGTTGCCTCCCACGAAGCGCTTCTTTTACGTCACTAGCTTAACCAGATAACTTAGTCAACCGGGAGTGTAAACATTGGGGGTTGACTCCAAAACTTTGGGTATTGAGTCATATTCGATATATGACTTTACTCGATGCCAATTTACTCGAAATGACATCTTCCACTTTTTAGCATGTGATGCATCACCCTTTGATGGAAGAATTTTTCTGATAATGAGTAGGCTGATCCTTTAGGAATTGATCTTGCTGAGACGTGTTTTAGGTCCGGTGTTTGGGTGCATGAGGGCCTCCATGTAGGTTAGTGAAAAGGCGGGCTGAAAAGTTGAGATAGGGGCTAGTGACCGCTGGCTCGGGTGGAAGGTGGGGCGCGGGCTCGCGGGCTAGGCGTGCGCTGAGCGTTGGCTAGTGCTGAAGCAAGGTCAGCCGCCGCTGAGGAGTCACCGGCTGCTGACCAGGCTATACGGCGATTTTCCACGCTTGCCTCTCCGCGGGTGCTGAGGTCCCGCGCCCGCTGAGTTGGCCTTTCGTTGTGTTTTGCTCTCCCTTCAAAAAATTTAATTGGCCGATCTCTTTTTGTGCATCCTTGCCTTTCCTTTGAGTGACTTCCTTACTACTAAAATCCTACAAAATAGAATTCTCAACCAAAGAATTAGTAATAACTATATAACAACAAGTATCAATAAAATCGATAGAAGGTGCGGTGTGATTTAGGTGCGCAGAGAAAGATTCTTCCTCATCAAGGACAGACATTTTAATGGTATCATTTTTAACATCAATAAAAGTATTCGTGGGCTTGCGCAAAATTCATTATCTTATTACGTACCGCTTGAGTTTTGTGATGCGGGTAACACTTCAACATGAATTTCTTGCACACCGATGCCCAATTGGTTAGCGATCCGGGTTGAAAAAATAGGAACCAAGATTTGGCCTTATCCTTCAAAGTGTATGGGAAACACTTCAATTTGAGTTGGTCCTCCGTCAGTGAGAGTAGTGGGAAAGTTTGCACCACCGTGAAATATTCTCAGATAAAAGTAAGAGCATCTTCACTTGGGAGCCCATGGTAAGTTGGTAGTAGGAATTGATGGTGCGGTTTTAGCTAGTAATTCTTGACTGCAGTTGACAGGACAATGACTGAGGTAGTGGTGGTGCCAAATTTGGGCCTAGTGAAATCACTCATGTACCGCGGTCTATCCTCAACGGTCTTATCGGCCATCTCTTCGAATAATCGCGGTAGCGAGAATTCGTCAATGCGCTCGATGTCTTCTTCTAAGGTGGCTAAGATCTCACATTTTCGGTGTACGTTGTCGATGAAGGGCATCAAAGGCTTTCTAGTACCACGATGACCTTGCATACACAACACTAAATGAAAACGTTACGCGTACCACAATATAGAAGAAGGAAGTAAACATAATAAATAAAAATAAAAGAAAGGTATAATGAATTAAATCATCTAAAACCTTCCCCAGCAACGGCGCCAAAATTTGTTCGCCTAAAATTGTTTCGAGTCGCTCACAATCTAATGAGGTCGTCTAGCAATGATAATTCAATCCAAGTTGTATTCTCAAGGAAGACTTAGAAGGGAAATTTAATCATTTGCTCAACAATAAGCAAAAGATTGTTTTAAGGTTTTAAAACTAAGCGGAGAAAATAAATTGCGAAAGAAAATAAATTCTAAACTAAAAAAGATAAACTAAGAAACGAATTGCGAATTAAAGAAAACGAGTTGCAAATTGAAAAGGGACAATTGATTCCAATCTAAATCGGAAATAGATTGAAATTAATATAAGAGAATTATGAAAGTAAAAGTAAAAGTAACTTGAAATTTGAACTCGAAAAGAATGTAAAATCGATGAACGAAAAGCATAAACAAATAAACAAACGCAATAATAAAATCGAACCCAGAATATAAAACGGAAGCAAACGTGATTCATAAAATGGAATGGAAGAAATCGAATCAACAACGATGAATGGAAAAAGAATGAATTGAATGTTGCATTCGGCTATCTTCGAAATCAAATACTAAAGTTAAAACGACTGACTATGAATCATAAATCTCGACCCTATAACAATAGGTCGAGAAGTACTCGGAATATAAGTGCATGGGATGGGAAAAAGGAAACTTCGAATGAGAAAACGCATTGCCTATCTATATAACTCGAGAAGGTCAGCGGTCTCCTACACTTAGTCGCCCCTGAGTTGACCAGTACGAGTTCCACGGGCGCGGCAATTGAGCCGCTGACCGAGTCAACCGCTGAGGGGCAAGCGGTCGTTGACCCTGGCTCGTGCTCCCTCTCGCGCATGGCTCGGCCTGGGGAATCCATTGCTAGTCAGCAGTCCCCTAGGGATGAGTGACCGCTGATATGCGCTCTCGACTTTCTATTGGTAAATAAATGGGAAGAGAAAAATAAAATAATATTCTGGGAAATAAAAATGAAGATTACAATAGCTCCAAATTATAAATCTCAAAAAAACTATTCTATTACAAAATATAATACAATAAAATGGTGAAAAACGTTGAAGCCAAGTCGAAGAAAGATCCCTCTTTCCGCAAGACAATATTACGCCCCGGTAGTGCTCTCGGTAAGGCGTATTGTCTCCAGAGATAAAACGGCTTTCATCTCGGTGGTGGCAGCACCGCAAACCAACAAGCTCCGGCGAACTGGAAAAGATTGAGGATAAAACTTCTTCTAAATGCTTGCAGAAAAAGAATGCAGCAAGATGCTTGTTGTGAATGATGTGGGCCACTTTCTCGTGTATCTCGTGTATGTGAAATGCATGGAGATCACCTATATAAAGGTCAAATCCACTCAAGAGGAGTTATAGGAATTAATTGAGATCAATGTCCATTCATGGCAATTGATTCTAATTAAACCATTTGGAAGTTACTGGAGTTACAAACGTTGGTGGTAATTAATTATAATTAACCCACATAACCTGGATATGCTTTTGTCCACATTCATCATAATCTCACTGATATGGAGCTTAACATCACAGCTTGATAAGGAGCAAGATGTCACAGATCGATCACAAGATCGATCTCACAGGTTGATCACAAGATCAACTCAAGGAGCATGATATCACAAAGCAATGAGGAGATCGTTCTCAACTCAAGCTAGCTCATTCTCTACAACAAAGATCTAGCTAATTTTCCATAAGGTTAAATTGGGCATGTCTTGGGACAAATCATTGGGCAGATCGTTGTGCAGGTCGCTGCCCAACGGCACAGCAGGCCATTTTCTGGGACAGCTAGCTGCTGGCCCAGTCCACCTGCTGGCACAGTTAGTGGCATAGGCCGTCTGGGATAGCTAGCTGTTGGACTAGTCCACCTGCTGGCACAGAGTGGCACAGGCCGTCTGGGACAGCTAGCTGCTGAATCAATCCACCTACTGGCACAGTTAGTGGCACAGGCCGTCTGGGACAGCTAGCTGCTGGCCCAGTCCACCTGCTGGCACACACCATCTGCTGGCCCAGATGGCACAAACAACTTGCTGGCGCAGATAGTGGCACAGATGGTCCTAGAAAGTCCGCTAGCAAAAAATAGCCCCAGGACAGCGGGTTGGCGCGTGCCAGATGGTCTTTGACCCAACTTGTCAAACCATAGGTTTCTTAACCTCCTTATATTCATGATGAATATTGGATTTATAACCAATGTGGGATAAGTATTTTTCTTCATACTTAGTCTCAAACACTTAACACCATACTTTAGGTGACTCACTTTAAACCTTTATTTCTCACTCACCGTGAATCTGTTTAGAGAAAATAAATATATCACGATCATCTACTCGGAACGTAGAACGTTCCTATGTCATTTAATTTTCTTAAAATTATATGCCACGTCACTTAAATCTTGGTCAAACTTCATTGACCACTATAAATATATATAAAATATATATTTATTAAACACGATTCCTACAATCCCCCACATGAGTGGAAATAACCCAAATGCAGATGCAACATAAGCTTTGTCCTCACGAAGTGTTAAACTATTAGGAAGGTAGTTTATGGCTTTGAACCTTCCGTAGCCAACACCATCGGATACACAGGCGGATTAGTAGTGCTATGCTTTAAACTATTCCTCCACGGCGTGTACCTAGACAATGATGTCAACACCTTCAACAACTCAAAAGTTTATTTATAAGTGTTTATTTAGAAGCTGCCCCCACTTCACACTTATATAGGTGATTCTTTCTAGAGTATCTTACCCTACTCAATCTCTAAAGAATCATTAAAAGTTTTAGACTTAACCTCACCACTAGGCAAGTTCTCAACACTCGATTGTGCTCTTCTAGGGAATAGATATATCAATGAGTGTTTTCTGACGAGCTCTCATAACTGAGTTTTCCCATTGAACCAAGTTCTTGGGATCTCCAGTCATCATGGTTGGGTTACCACTATGACAGCTCCTTAAATTGGGGATTTTAAACTCATTCTCTCTAGCAGTTTAAACATTTGATCTCAATTTAACCCTTTGGTTAGCAGATCCGCTAGATTATCCAACGACTTTACATAGTCGACTGTGATAACCCCCGTTGTGATCAAATGTCTTATGGTATTATGTCGCCGACGGATATGTCGAGACTTATTGTTATACAAGCCACTCTTTGCCCTCCCGATAGCAGCTTGACTATCACAGTGAATCATCACTGGAGGCACTGGCTTCGACCAACATGGAATATCTTCGAGAAAATTTCTCAGCCACTCGGCTTCTTCACCAGCTTTATCTAAAGCTATGAATTCAGATTCCATGGTGGATCAGGCTATACCTGTTTGTTTGGTGGATCTCCACGAAATAGCTCAACCCCCAATCATGAACACATATCCACTTGTAGAAAGCGAATCTTTTGTGTCCGAGATCCAGTTCGCATCACAGTACCCTTCAAGTACCGGGGGGTATCTCCCAAATTTTAGCCCATAATATTGAGTATACTTTAGGTATCTCAATACTCTCACAAGAGCTTTCCAATGCTCGTTGCTTGGATTGTTCACGGCACATGCTATGTCAGGTCGAGTGCAGTTCATTAAATACATCAAACACCCAATCACCCTTGCATAGTCTTCTTGTGCAACCGACTCACCTCGGTTTTTGCTTAAGTGAACATTGAGTTCTAGGGGGGTTTTAACAGGTATACTTTCGTACGCGTTAAACCGTTTTAGCACTTTCTCAACATAGTGAGATTGTGACAAGCTGATTCCGTCTGGTCTTCTTAGAATTTTAATTCCAAGAATCACGTCAGCTACCCCCATATCCTTCATGTCAAAATTTCTTTTCAACATGAACTTAGTGTCGTTAATCACTCGGGTGTTACTACCCATGATTAACATGTCATCTACATAGAGACACACTATAACATATTCATTATTTGTGTTCTTAATGTAAACAAATTTGTCACACTCATTTATTTTGAAACCATTTGACAATATCACGTCGTCAAATTTCAAATGCCATTGTAACGGCGCTTGTTTCAACCCATATAGAGACTTCACCAATTTTCATACCAACCTTTCTTGGTCAGGTACTACAAACCCCTCAGGTTGCTCCATATATATTTCTTCTTCGAGATCACCATTCAAGAATGCAATTTTAACATCCATTTGGTGAATCTCGAGATTGTGCAAAGCAGCAATCGCGAGAAGTACTCTAATAGAAGTAATTCTCGTCACTAGTGAGTAGGTATCGAAAAAATCATACACATCTCTTTGTTTAAAGCCTTTGACTACTAATCGAGCCTTATATTTATCAATTGACCCATCGGCTTTAAACTTTCTTTTAAGGATCCACTTGCATCCTAAGGGCTTACAACCTTCAGGTAAATCAACCAACACCCATGTGCGGTTTTGCATAATTGAGTCAATCTCACTTTGTACAACTTCTCTCCATAGCTCCACGTCGAACCTAGAGAAAGCTGCTTTAATCGTTGTTGGCTCATCATCCGACAAAAACGATACATAGTCAGGACCAAAAGTCCTTTGAGTCCTAACTCTACTACCTCGTCTCGGTTCTATATCCTCTAGATTAGACCTTTGTCGCTTGCTCGATTTTGGATTTTCATCTATTGAATTAGAAGGCATGGTCTCTTCTTCAATTCTTTTACTAGTATTGACATCAATTATATCCTTATCTTTACAAGGATATATATTCTCAAAAAATATAGCATTTCTTGATTCAATAGTTGTTCCCACCATCATGTTGGGAACTTCTGATTTGTGAATAACAAATCGATAGGCATTACTGTTAAGAGCATATCCAATAAAGATACAATCAACTGTTTTAGGGCAATTGTAACTTGTTTGGGTAGAGGCACTTCAACCTTTGCCAAACACCCCTACACTTTTAAAAATTTGTATGAGGGCTTTCTTCCTTTCCACAACTCATAAGGAGTAACATTCTTACCCTTAAGTGGAATCTTGTTCAGAATATAGTTGGTTGTTAAGACAGCTTCCCCCCACATGTTCTGGGGCAACCCTGAACTAATAAATAAAGCGTTCATCATCTCCTTAAGTGTTCAATTTTTGCGTTCCGCAACACCGTTAGATTGAGGTGAATAAGGAGCCGTCGTTTGATGAATTATACCACTTTCGTTGCATAATTCCTCAAACGAAGCTACATATTTCTCCACCTCTATCACTTCGAACCTTCTTAATTCAAAAGCTTAATTGATTTTCGGCTTCAGTTTTGAAGTTCTTAAGAGCTTCAATAGCCTCATCTTTACTTCTTAGAAGATAGAGATAACAATATCTTGTGCAATCATCTATGAAGGTAATGAAATATTTCTTACCACCTCTAGTTTTCACAAACTTTAAATCACACACATCGGTATGAATTAATTCTAAAGGTTTCGTACTCCTTTCTACCGAATGAAACGATAACTTAGTCATTTTCGCCTCAACACAAATTTCACATTTGTTTTGAGTATTGACTTCACTTAACTTTAGTAAATCTAGATTTACTAATCTTTTTATAGCATTTAGATTTACATGTCCTAATCTACAATACCATAAATCGGAGCACTCAACCAAGTAAGAGGAAGTAGAAGCTTTTTCATTATCATTCAAGTTTTTGTGGCACACGGCCATTACATTGAGTTTGAAAAGTCCTCGGGTAAAATAACCTTTACCAAGGAATTTTCTAAACTTAGTCAATACAAATTTATCAGATTCAAAAACTAATCTAAATACCTTATTGACTAGTATTGAACCCGAGACTAAATTCTTCCGTATGTCTGGGACATGCAGAACTTCCTTCAAGGTAATTGGGATGCCGGATGTCATCTTGAGGACCACATCCCCAACTCCAGCCACCTCGGACGAGGCTTGATTTCCCATGTTGAGCTTCCTCCCCTCAACGGCCTTGTAAGTCACGAACTTAGTCTTGTCGGTGCACACATGGGTGGTTGCGTTGGTATCAATGTACCATCCACCTTGGTTGTCCATAAAGTTGACCTCCTCGGTGACTACGGCGGCAAGATCGTCTTCATCCCAATCGCCATACTCTTTCTCGGCAACATGGGCAGCATGCTTCTTCTTCTTGTAGCCCTTTGGCTCACGACAATCTCTTGCCGTGTGGCCTAGTCTACCACAATTGAAGCAATTGTCATCGAACTTGTGGGTTGGCTTTTGCTTCCCTTTGCCCTTGTCATTCGGGCGAGCATGCTTCTTGGAGGGACTGCCTCTCTCCATTAAGTTAGCATTTGCGTCCATCGGCCCTGTCACCTTCGGATCACGCTTTCGCACATCCGACTCGATGCGAAGCTTCACGATGAGGTCTTCAAAAATCATCTCTTTTCTCTTGTGTTTGAGATAGCTCTTGAAGTCATTCCAACTTGGAGGTAGCTGCTCAATCATGGTCGCCACCGTGAACGCACCCGGTAGAATCATCCCTTCGGCATGGACATCATGCACAATGAGTTAAAACTCTAGCACTTGATCCATGATGGGTCTGGAGTCTACCATCTTGTAGTCTAAAAATTTAGCTACAACAAACTTCTTCGTACCCGCGTCATCGCTACGGTACTTATTTTCAAGAGCCTCCCACATTTCTTTGGAGGTCTTTACCACGGAATACACATTGTATAATCTATCATCTAAAGAATTTAGAATGAAGTTTTTACGAAGGTAATTTCCAGTGTGCCAATTGTCATAGGCAGCCCGAACAGTGAAGTTCCTCTCCTCGGCACTCGGTGTCGGCGGCTCGTCCTCCTAGAGCAACCCGGCGAAACCCAACGTTGTTAAGTAGAACAACATTTTTTATTGCCAACGTTTGAAATAAGCTCCGCTAAATTTCGGCGGCTTCTCGGCAGGAAGCATCATCCTCGGTGCCGAATTTGCTCCCAAGAAAGAGCCCGACGTGTTGAGCCCGTGGGCTCCAACACCGGATCCAAAAATGGACCCAACGGAACCACTAAAAGTGGAACCAACGGTACCACTATGCGTGAAACCACCATTCAACCCCGAAGGGTTACTACCGGCTCTAAGCCCGGTAAAAATAGTGTTCGTGGTGGAGTCGACAACGATAGGGATCGTTGAAGGGCAGCAGCAGCAGTGGTAGCCGAGGCAGCGGCAGTTGCAAAAGCGGCAGTGGCGTTGGATTCGGTTGAAGCAGAGGTCGCCATCTTCAAAAGTTGGATATAAGCTTACAAATAAGCTACTGTATTCACCCCAAATATGAAAAATCCTAAACCAAAAGAGTTACTGTACTCCCTCCCCAATTAGAGAAATATAATATAATATTGTCTTGCGATTGTTGGTAAATAAATGGGAAGAGAAAAATAAAATAATATTCTGGGAAAGAAAAATGAAGATTACAATAGCTCCAAATTACAAATCTCAAAAAAACTATTCTATTACAAAATATAATACAATAAAATGGTGAAAAACGTTGAAGCCGAGTCGAGGAAAGATCCCTCTTTCCGCAAGATAATATTACGCCCCGGTAGTGCTCTCGGTAAGGCGTATTGTCTCTAAAGATAAAACGGGTTTCGTCTCGGTGGTGGCAGCACCGCGAACCAATGAGCTTCGGCGAACTGGAAAAGATTGAGGACAAAACTTCTTCTAAATGCTTAAAGAAAAAGAATGTAGCAAGATGCTTGTTGTGAATGATGTGGATCACTTTCTCGTGTATCTCGTGTATGTGAAATGCATGGAGACCACCTATATAAAGGTCAAATCCACTCAAGAGGAGTTATAGGAATTAATTGAGATCAATGTCCATTCATGGCAATTGATTCTAATTAAACCATTTAGACGTTACTGGAGTTACAAACGTTGGTGGTAATTAATTATAATTAACCCACCTAACCTGGATATGCTTTTATCCACATTCATCATAATCTCACTGATATGGAGCTTAACATCACCACAGCTTGATAAGGAGCAAGATGTCACATATCGATCACAAGATCGATCTCACAGGTTGATCACAAGTTCAACTCAAGGAGCTTGATATCACAAGGGAATGAGGGGATCGTTCTCAACTCAAGCTAGCTCATTCTCTACAACAAAGAGCTAGCTAATTTTCCATAAGGTTAAATTGGGCATGTCCCGGGACAGATCGTTCGGGACAGATCGTTGTGCAGGTCGCTGCCCAGTGGCACAGCAGGCCATTTTCTGGGACAACTAACTGCTGGCCCAATCCACATGCTGGCACAGGCCGTCTGGGACAGCTAGCTGTTGGACCAGTCCACCTGCTGGCACAGAGTGGCACAGGCCGTCTGGGACAGCTAGCTGCTGAATCAATCCACCTACTGGCACAGTTAGTGGCACAGGCTGTCTGGGACAGCTAGCTGCTAGACCAGTCCACCTGCTGGCACAGAGTGGCACAGGCCGTCTGGGATAGCTAGCTGTTGGCCCAGTCCACCTGCTGGCACACACCATCTGCTGGCCCAGATGGCACAAACCACCTGCTAGCGCAGATAGTGACACAGATGGTCCGGGACAGCCCGCTAGCAAAAAATAGCTCCAGGACAGTGGGCTGGCGCGTGCCAGATGGTCGTTGACCCAACTTGTCAAACCATATGTTTCTTAACCTCCTTATATTCATGATGAATATTGGTTTTATAACCAATGTGGGACAAGTATTTTTCTTCATACTTAGTCTCAAACACTTAACTCCATACTTTAAGTGACTCACTTTAAACCTTTATTTCTCACTCACCGGGAATCGGTTTAGAGAAAATAAATATACCACGATCATCTACTCAGAACGTAGAATGATCCTAGGTCATTTAATTTTCTTAAAATTAAATGTCACGTCACTTAAATCTTGGTCAAACTTCATTGACCACTATAAATATATATAAAATATATATTTATTAAACATGATTCCTACACTTTCATCTTCATTCTCTCGTCATTTCTTGATCTTTTCTCATCCCGTTTCCAACTCTAACACTTATTTTAGCTCGTGATCCTGAATCATAAAATGAAATATAAATCGAGCCTGAAACATCATGCAAAATGGGAAAACTACAATAATAAAGATAAGGAAAATACGAGTTTAGAGGACCAAAAAGAGGCTAAACACTTTTAATCTACCTAAATGAATAAGCTAACTTGTCCTATGTCACATCATCATGCCACGTATAACTAACTCTAACGGCTAAAAGTACAGTCAACATCAACGGTTATATTGAGCATTTAATGCTATCATTAAAGTAGCGCGCGCGAATCTGACAAGGAAAGCGCAATCAATGCAATCATCATTAATGCTGCATTGACTAGTTTTCTAATGCTATGCCTATAAATACTTCAAACCTCCTTCAGAAATGGTGTTCATGATATTGCCGAGAAAAGAGCTTAAAAGCTGCACAATTCTCTCTAGATTTCAGAGCTTATTCAACACTAGTTAGAACAAAATATACATTATTGAATGTTGTAAATTAGAGATATCTCACCATATTTCTGAAGATAAACCCTCTAGAACTTACAATATAATTGAGCCTTCAAGACTTATAGTACTAGTTACCTCCATAGCCAAAAAGCTTCGAGGAAGAACAATTGTAAGCTCGAACCAAATCTCGTACTCAGCGAGTTTAAATAAGAAAGTTGTGATCTCGTACTCAGCGATAATAAATAAGAGAGTTTGAGCTCGTACTCAACGAGGGTAAACAAATCAGGGATCCAAGGTGATGTAGCGCAGCGTACAAGTTTACCCAGAACACAAAGCAAACACAAACTTTATTATCAAAACTCTTTTTTGCCCTAATGATAACAACACCCTATCTATTAATAGGGCATAATGTCCAATACAAACACTAAAACCCATAAATGAGTTTAAAACTAAAAATAAATGAAAAACAACAACTCTTGAGATCATGCGTTACTTTAGCAAATCAAAGGACGGAACCATATTTCTTAATGAAGAGCAATGCAGCTTCGTCTCCATCATTCTCCCCATCGTCGAAATGATTCGTCCCCGAATCGGAACGAGCTTCGTCTCCTGAAGAATTATCACCATGAAATGGAACCAAATGTTTTACATTAAACACATCAGCAGTACGAACATGACTAGGGAGACGAAGACGATAAGCATTAGGATTGATTTTCTCAATGATTTCCAAAGGCCCAATCTTGCGCGATGCTACTTTAGAATATTCGTGAGCAGGAAATTGATCCTTCTTCAGCATAGCCCACACAAGATCGCCAACTTCAAACTGCACGTCACGACGCCGCAAATCTGCTGCCGCTTTATACTTTGCAGTAGAAGCAGTCAAACGAGCTTGAGTGACATAATGAAGATGTTGCAGATCCGTAACTAAATCAACAGCCCATTTGTCACTGGAAGCGGGTAGAGGGTGGAGCAGCAGATCAACAGGGGAGCGAGGAATCAACCCATAAACAACTTGAAAAGGGCAGAAACCATGGCTGCGGTTAAGGGCCACATTATGGGCAAACTCTGCCTGACTCAGTCGTAAATCCCACGACTTCACATTATCTCCCACGAGGCAACATAGTAAATTGCCGAGAGAACGATTAACAACTTCGGTCTGACCATCCGTTTGGGGGTGATAAGCGCTACTAAAGTTAAGCTCGGTGTGCGCCAGACGCCACAAAGTGCGCCAAAAATGACTAAGAAAACGAGAATCGCGGTCAGACATAATCGAAAGAGGATGACCATGCAAACGGAAAATCTCACGAAAAAACAAGTGATCAACATGAACAGCATCAGCAGAGCGCTTGCAGGGAACAAAATGCACCATTTTAGAAAAACGATCCACTACCACGAAAATTGAATCATGTCCCCGTTGCGTACGCGGCAATCCCAATACAAAATCCATGCTAATTGCTGCCCAAGGTTGGGACGGAACAGGCAACGGGCGATACAAGCCCGCATTAGTAGCAGTACCTTTGGAGAGTTGGCATACACGACAACGAGAAACAAAGCGAGCAACCTCACGGCGAGCACTTGGCCAAAAGAAATGGCGAAGAACTAGTTCAATAGACCTATCACGACCCACATGGCCAAGGGAATGAAGTTCAGAAATAAGTTTAGCGCGCAGGCTACACGTAGGAACACAAAGACAAAGGCCCTTAAAAAGAAAACTATATGCCAAAGTGTAATCCAAGTAAGGCCCCGCAGAAAGATGAACCAGAATAGGACTAAAAAATGTATCTTCAACATATAAGTCTCGAAAACTATCAAACCCGAGCACGAAAACACGCATATCCGTCAGTAAACATTGACGACGACTCAACGCATCAGCCACTTTGTTAGATGTTCCAGATTGATGACGAACCACAAAAGTAAATTGTTGGAGAAAAGCGAACCATTTAGCATGTCGAGCCGATAGAAAATCCTGGGTGGCAAGATGCTTCAAAGCCTCGTGGTCAGTATACAAGACAAATTCCCGGTGAAACAAATAGTGACGCCAGTGACGAATAGCACGAACCACAGCATGTAATTCAACATCATATGTACTATAGCGAGAGCACGCACCAGTTACCTTCTCACTAAAGTAAGCCACCGGGCGGCCACCTTGGCTCAAAACAGCACCAATGCCCACCTTAGATGCATCACAATGTAACTCAAAAGGAGTAGAAAAATCCGGTAAGGCCAAAAGTGGAGCGTGAGTCAGCTTCTGTTTAATAAGACGAAAAGCAGAGTCGGCCTCGGGGCTCCAAGAAAAGGTCTTTCCATGCATAGAATCTATAAGAGGAGCCATGATAGAACTGAAGTGTGGTATAAAACGCCTATAGAAAGACGCCAATCCATGGAAACTACGAACAGCAGTCACGGAAGTTGGGACTGGCCAATCACGAATTGTAGCAATCTTGTGCTCATCAACACTAATACCAGCGGCAGAAACGCAATAGCCCAAAAATATGACAGATGTGGTAAAAAAAGTGCATTTAGCCGGGGCGGCATAAAACTTTTTAGTTCGCAATATAAGAAGTACCGCCCGCAGATGGTTGAGATGATCATCCTCTGTCTTACTATACACCAAAATATCATCAAAATAAACAACACAAGACCCAATTAATGGGCGCAAGGCCTGGTTCATCACCCTCATAAATGTACTTGGCGCATTAGATAACCCGAACGGCATAACTTATAACCACTCGAACAAGCCTTATCGGATTTTGAAAGCGGTCTTCCACTCATCACCAGGCCGAATCCGAATTTGATGGTATCCACTTTTCAAGTCTAATTTGCTAAAGACCACAGCACCACTTAACTGATCTAAAAGATCATCTAAGCGCGGAATGGGAAAACGATACCTGATAGTGATCTTATTGATAGCTCGACTATCAATGCACATTCGCCATTCTTTATCTTTTTTGGGAATGAGCAAAGCAGGGATAGCGCAAGGGCTCAAACTCTCACGAACATGCCCTTTGCGCAACAGTTCTTCAACTTGTCGTCGGAGTTCCTCATGTTCAGACGGGCTCATACGGTAATGCGGTCGATTGGGTAATGGCGCTCCAGGTACCAAATCGATCTGATGTTGTATATCCCGAAGCGGTGGCAAACCCGAAGGTAAACAGGTGGGAAACACATCTGCTAATTCAGTGATAAGAGAAGACACTGCAGGAGGAACATTAGACGAAGGAGGAACATCACGAGCCACCAAAAGAAATGTTATATGAGCAGTTCCCAGTTCACGCAGGAAAGCACGACGAGAAAGAACCAAAACTTTGTTTACTCGCTGAAGTGGTGGTATGGGAGGAATGGAAGGCAACAACACAATCTTAATGCCCGAATAAAGGAAACTATAAGTATTGCGACGTCCATCATGAGTCACACCACGGTCAAATTGCCACGGACGGCCCAATAACAAATGGCAGGTATCCATAGGCACAATATCACACCACACCGAATCAAAATATTTTTCACGAATAGAAAACGTAACTAAGACCCTACGATCAACAGTAACATTATTCCCTTTCTGCAGCCACGCCAAGCTATAAGGGTTCGGGTGTAATTCCGAAGTAAGGTGCAATTTATCAACAGCATCAGCAGCAATGACATTTTCACAGGAGCCGGAGTCAATGATAAAGCGACATACCTTCCCATTGATAGTACACGTAGATTCAAAAAGGCTATGACGCTGAATGTCATCAGCCGAATGGCGTGGGGCAAGACATGAATGGCGTAAGAGTAAAGATGGACCCGTATCACCTGATAAGAGTTCCTCTGGACTATCTTGTTGCTCCTCAGTGTCAAAAATAGGAAGCCCAAAGTACTCACTATCAACCTAATCGTCAAGAAGTAATCCCCGAGTCCCTTCGTGTTTCGGGCAAGCCGACATACGATGACCGAAGTCACCACAAGAGAAACACGCCCCGGGATGAGGTGCAGAGGGAGCCGCTGCGGATGGGTCACGACTAGAAGAAGCACGCACATCATTAACAGAAGACTGAAAAGAAGGGCAGCCTTGAGAGGGCACAAACGGACCAGAAGGTCGTCGAGCCAACTGGCGCTCAAGGAGAACAGCCTGTTGATGAGCCTCGGAAACGGTGGCATGGGAAAAAAGGTTGAGAACATCTTGGTATTGGAGGCGAAGGCCGCCGATATAACGAGAAACAAGTTGATCATTTGTCTCGGTGGAGTCTGTGCGCACAAGTAATTGATAAAACTCCTTAGTATAGGCATCGACTGAACGGGAGCCTTGCCGCAAATTTTGGAGCTTTTGATAGAGCGTGCGAGCATAATTATATTGGAGAAATTCCTGCCGAAGTTGAGTTGTGAATTTTCTCCATGATGTAAGGTGAGCTTTCCCGTGATGGACACGGATAGCCTTCATTTGCTGCCACCAAGATGTGGCTCGACCACGGAAACGAGTGGCAACAAGGGCGACGCGACGATCGTGCGGGACTTGTTTAAACTCAAGAACCTCCTCGACGGAGATCAACCAATCCATAAAATCTTCGGGCTCCAAACCACCATGAAATTCGGGCAGATCCAATTTAAAATTAGATTCCCAAAAATGAGTATCATCGCCGCGATGATTATGACGTTTCCCCAAGGGTGCAAATGGATTATCAATAGTGGCCTCATCATCGGATGACGTGACAGACTGCGGACCAAAATCAGGCGGAGCGCGCTCATCGTGATGTTGCCGAGGGTTGGCTTGGTTCGTAAGCAACTGGACGACGGTGCTCATCTGGTGGGTGAGTGCATCCAAACGTTGAGTTAAAGTCCCATCAAGGGCTGGATCACGACGCGGCGGCATAATGCAGGACCGAGGGCTGGCAACTGGATACCAACTGATGTAGCGCAGCGTACAAGTTTACCCAGAACACAAAGCAAACTCAAACTTTATTATCAAAACTCTTTTTTTCCCTAATGATAATAACACCCTATCTATTAATAGAGCATAATGTCCAATACAAACAATAAAACCCATAAATGAGTTTAAAACTAAAAATAAATGAAAAACAACAACTCTTGAGATCATGCGTTACTTTAGCAAATCAAAGGACGGAACCATATTTCTTAATGAAGAGCAGTGCAGCTTCGTCTCCATCACAAGGTTAATGGATTCATTGATCTTACATTAATTAATCGTGTACGTAGGGGATCTCCCGAACCACGTTAAATATTGTGTGTTCTTTTATATTTGCATTGCATTATTTTCATTCTTTGTTTATCACTCACCAGCGATTTGTGCATTTTGAATTAATTTCTTAAAGAACACTCGGTATAAACAAAATATTTCTAAGTGTAAGATCAGCCAACAAACTCACCGCTTCCGCACACGACCTGTGTTTACATAGGCGATCTAGTAAGCTCCAGCTAGCTGCCTGTTAGCCTGCTCTCGGAACAGGTCTCTCACGCTCTGTGTTGAGAACCTATTTGGACAGTCCACTCTCTCTTTGTATCAGAGAAGGTCATCTGCTACTCCCAGCGAATTGACCTGGTATAGGTAGCGAGCTACTATCTTAACATGTTGTTCAAACAACCTTACGTGAAAAACTTGGAATGTGGTGTATTCCTCCCACCCACCATACACCACACCTACTCTCTCAGAACCCAACATATTTTCTTATATGCAAAGTATCGATATGGAATGAAATCAGTTGTTTATTTTAATAATAATATTAATTAAAACACCAATGTCAAGTTGTTTATTAAAAATTTGTAAAAAGATTTTCACTTTCCTTAATAAGTACTTCTTGTATCTCAATCGACTTGACACATTTTTAATTCAATTTTATATATTAAATTAATAATATTCATTAAATCGAGCGAATTAAGGTAGTAGAAAACTTGCAAATAGCATCTCAATTACCATAGTATGATTAACATAAGTGGTTATTGAGAAATTATCCACTTTCATAAAGCAAATATATATTAAAAAAATATACATTTAAAAATAAAAGATAAAAAATGTCCACATTCAATAATAACATGATGAATTTCCTTATGTCCTTATATCCTAATGTAATTAAAATTATTTTATAAAATGAAATAAAGGAAAACATGACCAATTAATTCATGTTATCATGTAAATAGGTAATTTTTTGTATCTTTTATTTATAAATAATATTTTTTTTATTTATTTATTAAAGTTGGAACATAAAACATGAGGACTAAACCGATGTAGCCTGTGTTGCCTTCTTTACCAACCAAATTAGTACGGTTTTCATCATGGGCATCCATTCGTGCTACTGCTTTTAGAAATAATATTCCTAACTTTTTCTACCGGTGCATCTACTACTCCATACAAATTTGTATATAAGTAGTAAGATTCTTAAAAAAGAGCAATATACAGTTAATGTTTGGTCATTTGCCGAACTTGACTCGACACAGTCAGGAGCTCGCTATTGAGACCGATGACAAAACTAGAACTGGGGAAGAGGCGGAGCCAGTCTCTCATCCGCGAGACTGTACTTGCACTACTACAAATTTAATTATACACTACAGTTCATACATTGGATTTTTCATCAATCGTAGTGTATGTGCGTTTTTTTTGTAAAGACTATGCTTTTAAAAACAACCGTAGAGTATGTTAGTTATAGACAACCGTTTTTAAAAACCGTAGTGAATGTTCATATTTTTTTAATATATAGACTACGGTTTTTTAAAACCATAGCGTATGTGCGTGTGTTTTTAGAATATAGACGACGGTTTTTAAAAACCGTAGTGTATGTGCGTGTGTTTTTAGTACATAAACTACGGTTTTTAAAAACCGTAGTGTATGTGCGTGTGTATTTATTATATAAACTACAATTTTTAAAAACCGTAGTGTATGTGCGTGTGTTTTTAGTGCATAAACTACGATTTTTAAAAACCGTAATGTATGTTCATGTGTATTTATTATATAGACTACAGTTTTTAAAAACCGTAGTGTATGTGCGTGGACATTTATTATATAGACTATGGCTTAACTACGGTTTACAAATTGTAGTATATATATGTATAAAGCAATTTTTATAAAAATATATAACACAAAAATGGAATTACGGAAGAACGAACATTAAATCACGAAAATCTTAATTATAAACATTACCAACTCAAACAACAACAACACTTGTCTTTTGTTTTCGAATTTAATAAGTAATATACTTGATATTTATATGTTCATCATTTCCCTCCAAATAATATAGGCGTGAATTCAAAACAGAGCCTTAACTTTGCAGAACAGTCGAGCTCCACTAAATACTCCTCCATATTGGATTATATTCATGCTAGCACGTGCATGAGAAATATCTTCTTAGCATGCACGTGAGCTCAACATCAACACAGCAGTAGCGTGGGAGTATAGTTGGGTTTCCAACTAAGATTCTAGTGTAATAGTTAGTTGTTAAGAGTAACAAATTCGGTTATAACCACTAGATATTTGTAGAGTAATCTAGTGGTTTCTTGAATGTTATTTTGACGCTTAGCATCTCTATATAAATGTTGATAGAGCTGCTACTATACTTGAGTTTGATTTTCCATATTCTATAATTTTCGTTCACATGAAATAACAAGTTTTCTTCTTCAATTTCTATTAATTCTTATATCTAGAGCACCTTTCAATATGGTCTCTAGAGGTTAATTTCTTGGACAACTTCTTTGTTCACGCTAGCTGTGTTTTTCTCCAATGGTTAATACCAACACAAATTCCCATTATTCTTCTTCTACGCCTTTGCCTACTCTCCATCCGCTTATTCTAAGGTTGGATAGGAATAACTATGCTTTCTGGAGAATTCAAGTTCTCTACACCATCAGTGCTCATGATTTTGAGGATTTGATATCTTCATTTGTATCATCTTCTTCTCCTTTTGTTCCAGCCTCCTCGGCACGCTTGAAGCCTGTTCCAAACCCTGAGCATCTATATTAATATATAAAAACAAACTATTTTCACAATTATTCTTTTGGGGAAGTTTTAACTGTCAATTTTTTAATTAAATATTTTTGTTTTTTATTTATTATTTATTATATGTTTATATTAAAGGCAACACTAATACACAAATCTAACTATTAAGTTACAGTTTTTACTTAATATTTTCGAGATGCCTTTTCAGTTAAATATGAAACAAGATTTTGCAATCAGTTATATTTTGGAAAAGTTATTTTAAAATAGTTTATCTTTTTTGCATCTTTTCATAAAAGGTTGCATCTCTTCGTCAATATAAAATGGATAATATCACAATTAAAGTCACATTTTAGTTCCTACACTCTTTCCCCTCCTTTCGCTCTTTAGAAAAAACTCCAGCATACATAACCCAAAATTTTATATCCATCATATGTGGGTGGAGTTTGTCTAAGAATCCAGAGCAAGAGGCAATCTCGACTTGCTCGGCGATTTTGGGGAGCCAGAGACACCGATGCCGAAGGATAATGAAATCACTAAGCACACTGTTGAACAACCTCCGCACTTGTCTTGAGTTCGATAAGATGATGTAGATTTTTGCATGAATTGAGAATTATATGAACCCTGATGCTTGTACGTATAACATACTGATACATTCGTGTTGCTTGAGAACTGATTTAGAGGGCGCACGGAAACTATTCGATGAAATGCGTAATAGAGGGATTGAGCCTAATGTGGTGACATTTGGTACTCTGGTTAAGGGTCTTTGCGAGAATACGAAGTTGGATTCTGCTTTCAGCTTGAAGAGAATGATGCTGTGAGATTTCCAGATCAAGCCCAATGCACATAGCTACATAGCATTAATCAAAGGGCTCTGTAAGGTTTTTCGATTGGATGAGGCTATCTATATCAATACATAAAAACAGAATTTTCCACGGTTATTTTTCGATAAGCAGTTTTACTTCTTCAACTGAAGCGTTCCTTCACGAAAAGTCGCTCTGACTTTGAAAATTATATACACACCGTAAGGTTGCCGATTCCCTCGCCTCCCCACCAACTTCTGAACTACCAAAACCTCCACGATGACACTGTCGTCACTCAGCATCTGCACGTTCGTTTTTTGTGCTTCTTCTACGGCAACACTCGCATCATTGTCGTCCACTGCCACACCACCTTTGTCGTGCTCTTATGCAAGATCTTCATCTCTCAAATGAATAAATGAAGTGATTCTAGGAAATATCTTATGAATGAATATTAATTTAAATTGAATTCAGTTTTGAATTTTTTTTGTTTAAATGTACAGACTGTCATTGACTACTTCAATCGATTGATAGAGAAATAGCCTACTATCCATCATCTTTCTCAAGCAACTATTGATGTATGTTTTATCCACCTGCATTTTTATTGAATATTGAATGATTGTGATATTCCTTTTGTGTTATGTAACAGGAGGTGAATGAGATGTGGGCAGGTTTTGGCTACTTACTATAGAGGGGCCCGGTTTTTGCTTGACGTCAGTGTATGGTTTTCATCTTAGTTTGCATACGAACTATGATGTTAGTGATTAAAGTCGTACGAGTTAAAACGCATAGATCATTTGTGAAGTCTTGATTTTCTCATATCAGTAAATCATTTATTTTATCATGCAAAAATGCTCTCTTGTATTCCACATAGAAAGATAGGAAACAATGAGACATGAATAGGTTTGCATTGTTTATTTAACTGAAGATTTACATAAGAGATAATATGAGCGACAGTTTGGAGATCACTGATGTTGTTGTTAATTTCATCGATGAGCTTCCTAGGTCTTTTTCCATTGTAGGTTGCTAAAATGATTGTCGAAGGTGGAGGTGAGTTTCCGAGGACATCATCTTCTCTTCAAATGGTCAAAGGGATTGGAAACTAGACTGCATGAGCAATTGCTTCTATTGCCTTTGAGGAGGTTAGTGATGTACATTTTCCTTTAATCCTATGATGAGTTTATCCGGCAGTGAATTACTAACTTCATGAAATTAGTAACTTTATTTCTGAAACCCAATTCAAGAGTAATCAGACAATGGTAATGAAAATTTGAAAGTTCAATCCAGAGACAAAAAACTGGGAAGATGAGTGAAAAAAAAAACTGAAAACTCGAGGTTTCATAGCATTGCAAATGCAATAAACCTTAATTACATTGCTGCCAAAATTTCTCTTACATAGCAGCTAAGTATTTCACCTTGATCTCTTTGTTTTCTAAATTGACGTACATTGAATGTACAAAAATGGCTATAACAGAGTTTCTCTTATTCGTATTAACGGAGGAATATTTTTATGTGGTGCTAACGATTTAATAACTATCTTTGTAGATTTTAGTGAGCGGGGGAGGGGAGATCAAAGTGGCTTATTTAACCCATTTTATTTTTGTTCACTCCTCACTCCGGGGGCGGGAGGAACGCCAAAAGCGAAGGCAGCTCTCTGGGCCATGGCAATTTCAAATATCCATTCTAGCGTGCAAGGTTCAAAGGCGCATACTGGCTAGAGGGAGAGTTGGAATAAGCTGACATGCAATTGAATTGGTTGTGGTAGAATATAGCTTCGTCTTCTATAATCAACATGATATAGGTTAAGAATCTCAGATTCTGCATATATGACATTAATTCATGTCATGTTTAATATGTCATTAAATAATTAATTCAAGCACCAAAAATAATATTTTTAATATTCATATTTCATAAAAAATAATTATGATATTAGTTTCCTAAAATGGAGAAATTTTTTATCTAATGTTTATAACTTATATATTAATGTATTTTATTAATAATTTTATTTTTTTAATATTCAAATTAAATATTTTGATATATAAGTTATTAACTATAATATTTTAAATAAATTCTATTTTTTTATCATTACAAATTTTTAACTAAATAAATCTTTCCAGACAACGCACGAGATTATATTTCTAGTTGGTTATGGAAACACAGAGATCAACTACTTATGACTTGGATGCTCTCATCCATTACGGAGTCCATACTTGAACATATTGTGAGATTAGGGATGACAATGGATCTAGGACCCGGTCCAGATCCATTTTTACGGATTTGGATCGAATAAATTTTGGACCCATTGGATTTGGGTCGGATCTGAACTTATCTCTTAGATATTGGATCTGGAATTTTTTTTTCAGACCCAGATCTGACCCAAGATCCGAAATTAAATATATTAAGTATAGTAATTATATATATAATAATAATTTAAGTATTAATTGATTTTACTTGCAAAATGAGATGATTTGTGACATTAAATGTAATTGTTATTTTTTTATATCTCAACGTGTATCATTGTCTATTTGTTTAATTATTTTTCTTATTTTAACTTAATGATAATTTATAAATTTTATATTTTATTAACAAATCTACAATGAATATCTTACATATTTGTTCCATTGTTACCGAAAATTCTAATGACGATGGAGAACAAATTGATTTCATTGACATTCTCATTTTATTATTTATTTATGCTTATGTAAAAGAATCTTTTTTCTTAATTTGGTTAGGATGTTGCTGATTTTGAAAGTAGTAGTAATATGGAACACTTTGACCTCGATGATTACAAATATTGATTTTTGGAATATACTTATTTGAATGACTATGTCATTTTTATGGTGCACAAACTTATATTATTTGGATTATGAAAAATTTTATGTTTGAATATTTTCAACGTAATATTTTTTCTCAATTTGAATATTTATTTAAAAAAAATATGGATCAAAATCTGGACATGTGAATTCGCAAATCCAATGGATTTAGGCCTGGATCTAATTTTCTTTAGATCCATAGGATCTGGACCGGATTTAGACAAAACGAAAAAAATATGAATCTGGATCTGGACCGAATAAAATCCGGTCCAAATCCAATCCAAATCCAGTCCATTATCATCCCTACGTGAGATGCACCAACTCGCAGCAGATATGGCGCATATTAGAAGATTTATTTCAGTCTCACTCCACATTAATTTACGTAGTGGCTAAATACTACTTGCTTTACATATATTAATATATTTGAATACATTTTTTCACGTTTACATTTAACCATCAAAATTTAAATTGTAGTTATTATAAGAATGCAGTTTACAAATTACATGTCCATCAATTCATAGTACAACTTATCATTATAAAGCAATTAGAATAGAAATTTGGATTTAAATATAATTAATTTTCTCTTCCCCCATCCTTTAATTTTTACAAAATATTTCATTTCCCTCAATCCTTTTATTTTTATAAAATCTTTCATTTCTATTTGCATAATCATATGCAATATGTATCTTAAATTAAATATCTTGACAAAACCTTTAATTGATATATAATATATATACAATACACATATTAAATATGAGGTTGAATATATACATTAATTATACATATACTAATTTTTATAATGTGCATGTATTATTTGCACTTGCGTGTTTTTCGCAACCATATACAGTTATGTTTTGGGTAGTGGTGATTGATTTAGCGAGAAGTGTTTGATTATTGTCGCATGGAATTGCGTCTCTGTAAACCCTGGGTTGATTAAATCCCCGTGAGTTGTTTAGAAATGTTTATTATATAAGAAACCCGACCGATTGAAATTTATTTCATATATAATAATTAAGGTTTGAACCGGATCACTCACGAATAAACATATTAATTAATTTTGAGTTGTTAGCGAACTCAGTTAATTAATGGATTTAAAAATCTTAAACGAATGAAATAATTCAAAGATAAAAGGAAGGTTACATCGGTAATTTGAGTGGGCGTCGAATAGTTCAATATATATCCAATAGTGGAGTCGATCAAATATTAATAGAAAATCTATATCTTATTATATTTCATAAAGTAATTAATTATATCAAATTAACTTGATTATTAATTAATTAATGAAAGTCAAGTCAAAATTTAACTGTATCGATTAATTGAATCGTGAGCCCTAATCTGTGTTCCGTCACATATAGGGTTGCAGCGCATGCAAAACGCATGCAGTTAATATAGGGAAACAACAATACTTCATGCTTTGCCCGAGTCATACAAATTTCTAAATGTAGTGTAATTTATTTGTTAACTAACTTATTATTATTAATAATAATAATCTAATTTTTTATTTTTATTTTCAAGCTAATAAAAACTTGTTCACTAAAAAAAAATCCGTCCTTAAAATAAAATTTATTTGGATTAGAGGCCAATTTATTTATAAATATTTTTTTTTATTGAATTACTAATGAAGAAAGTATATATATATTTTTCAATGTTTTTTAACAAAACTAAATAGTTGAATATATATATATATTTTGTGGTTACAATATTTGAGGTCATCTTTATTTTTACAAAATTGAACATAGCATTGTGGTTTCAGAAATAATAGATTTGGTACGTGGATGTGGAGAATACACAAAATTCTAATTTTTATTGATTGTCTTGAACAATAAGATCGAAAGGTAAGCATATTGATATATCAGATCAACATGCTTAAATAGCATATCAACTTCTCGAAAGGTGATGGAATCCGTATAAGGGGCTCATAGATGCGCAAGATCCACATGTTTAATTAATTATATAAATAATTAATTCTTAATCATATAATACCACATAGGAGAATATAAATGCGGAATTTAAATAATTATACCTTTCTCCTTCGCTAGTCATTCGCTTGAGGAGAAATAAATTGAATAGTTAGTTATCGAACAACAATCCACACCGCATGAATCTTCACTTGATGTCCTTCAATTTTACCTTGGAAACTTTAACATATTCTCAATCTACTACTTGAATATCGTTTGGGCTAATAATCTAATACTCTTGTATTTTTCAAAAATAGAGAGATTTTTTCTCTCTATAGGGGCTGAAAATTATACGTATGGAGGAGAGAATTTTTGGCCCTCTCAGGTATCCTATTTATAGATTTTTTGGGTTAGGTTAAAGTTTTTAAGGTGAATGGATAAGATCTCAAATAATATAATTAATTCTCACTTTTATCTCTCTACAATTCAATCTATTATTCAAATTTGAATTTTGAATAACTTAAATAAATTAATTTTCAAGTCACTTTTGAGCCCAATTAAATTTAGTTAATTGTTTGGTCCAACTTAGACTTAAATTAATTAATTTAAGTTAATTTGACTTCAAATTAATTACACTATGAAAATGCAATAATGTGTAATTCCATTATAAATATATATCGACTCCACTATAGAATAAGTATTGAACTCATCTTAATTCATCAAAATTACGGATGTAACTCTCTTGTCATTAATTATTTCTCGCGTTTAATATTTTCTAAATCTATTAATTAATTGAGTTCGCTGACAACTCATAATTAATTAATATATTTATTCGCAAGTGATCCGGTTCAAATCTTAATTATTACATACGGAATAAATTTCAATCGGCCGGGTTTCTTATGAAATAAACCTTTCTGAATGCTTCACGCTGATTTAATCAACTCGTGTTAATCGAGACGCGATTCTGTGTGACTGACAATCGAGCACTTCTAGCTAAGTCAATCACTACCGCCCAAGACATCACTATTTTGGGTTACGAAAAACCCGCAAGCGTAGATGAATCAAAGTATCGTCTAATCAGCCGCATATACTAATGTCATCGTCACAGATTAAAAAATAACTAATTTTCGAGACATTGTTCTAAGCAACAACATGTAGAACTGTTAGGAACCTTTTTGATTTTGCTGAAGCTGTTAAGATTGGTTTTTATGATGCTTGTAAAACCATTATAATGTTATGTGATGGTTTCATTCTGTGTGCATATTCATTGTTATGTGATGCTTATGATTTACTATTTTAGTGTCTAGCATAATTAGACTTTGCAGAAGACTAAGTGTAAAAAGCACAGATCGATAAAAGACAGATCATGTCCATAGGTAGTCTTATGTGTTCTTCATAGCAGATCAGCTAACATGTAAGGATAAGTTAATGATATAATAACTTAGTTATGTAATAGAACATATGATCAATATGTATGTACAGATCGTGAGTCACGATCTGTGCCATAAGATCATGATGGTGTAAAAGATTAAGTCAAAATGTAAAGATAGAACGTAAATAACGATCTTTCTATAAGACTTAATATGTGTTCTATCAAGACTTAGTGTTAGGAGTATTCACAGCACAGAAGCACAAATGGAGAGAACATATAATCAACACAGAACGTGGTGATGCAGAACAACTCACTACCCAAAAGAAAAGGCCACTTCACTGAAGACCAGATGACAGAACGAGGATAGAAGAGCAGAACGTGATTCCAACAGAAGATCAGCAGATCATAGATCGAGAGGCGGATCAAGAAGCAGAACGAGAATATCAATCTGTGTCTAACAGATTAATCAACAGAACGTGAGGTGACAACTCAAGGTTTAACAAAGACGTTCTGTCCACCAACAGAACATCACACGAGCTGCTCAACACAAATTGGAGGAAGCTACAGATCTACCTGAATGGATCACAACTAACTTGTCCATGTCACGTCAGATAACGCAAAGGACAAACTCCAACGGATAGATTTACAATCAGCAAATAAATAGTCAAAAGTACTATTAAAGCTCTCTGCAAAAGTTACACGACTTCAACGACTATAATTCATTACAGCCTTTAAATACATCACGCCTCCGACAAAGACAAAACGACGAAATGAGCGGAATAGTGGATTCACGAGAGTGAAACAAAAGAGTGGAAGGTGAGTGTTTCAACTTATTTTAAACTGTCAGTACGTGGCATTGTTTAGACCAGACCTGTTTCAACTTATTTGTAAACTGTAGTACGTGGCGTTGTTTAGACCAGACCCACTGTCCGATAAAGGGACTCAGTATCGGGCACGAGGAATTTTTCCAGCCAATATACTTACAATTTATTATATTAAATTGCTCGCAATTTAAAACGAGTTCGTTATAGATTAATAAGCTGACCCTAGTCGTATTCTCAAGGAAGGCTTAGCAGGGCGATTATATTCTTTGTTCGTAAAAACGGAAAGCAATTAAAAGAGTTTGATTTGGATTTCTATAGCTAGGCAAAGAAAGTAAATAAGAAAGCAATTAAAGTTTAAACTAAGAACGACAATTTAATCTAATCTAAGAAAGTAAAGAACTTGAAGTTGAAGACGAAAGAAAAACGGAAAAGAAATCTGGAAATTAACGGCGATGAAAGGAATTGAAAGCATAAAACGAAACAAATGATAAAAGTAAATAGACAAAGCAATAATTAAAAGGAAAGAAACGAGCTTGAATTAATACTTGAAGTACGTCTGGAACGACAATGAAAATCTGGAAATAACGGTGTTTGAATGTTGTAAACGGCTAACTCCAAAACGAAGAACGGAATGAAAAATCCTATCTAGAATGCTAAGTCTCGACCCTTGAATGCGGGATCGAGACGAACTAAAAACAATGGAAATATACTGGAAAACTAGTCTAGGAATTCGTGCTAAAAGGAGTCGGGACGAAGTACGGAGAACTGAGATATATCGAATGAATGGCGTGACGTGTCTTTATATAGCGAGAGGCAAGTCAGCGGTCCCTGGAAGTCACCGGGTGCTGACTCGATCAGTTCCGAGTGGCACGAGGATTGGTTGCAACGGCCCGCGCGAAATTTGCGGGGTCAGCGACCGCTTAGTAAGGTCAGCGGCCGCTGACTCGGGTGCTGAGGCTGGCACGGCGCTGGCGCGCATGGCCTAGTCAGCGGCCGCTGGGCTTCACGCGACCGCTGACTTGTGCTTCGGCGCTTGTCTTCATTTTCTTCTCATTTTTCGGTTCTTCTTCGTTCCTTTTCCGACTTCAACGCTCGTTTAGGCCAATAATCCTGAAACATAAAATGAAACATAATTCGGGCCAAAACATCACGGAACGAGGGAAAATAATACGAATAGAACTACGAAAAACCTAAGTTTAGACGAACAAAATGAGACTAAACAACCCCTCCACACACAAAACTTTGTTTGTCCTCAAACATAACTTAGTGTAGCATATTTGTCTAAACTTGTCTAGCCTATGATCCAGTTCTAGTTTTGTCATCGGTCTCAATAGCGAGCCTCCCTATAGCCATCAATTTCTAGTCTAGCATATTTGTCTAAACCAATGTTCTTCAAATAGCGAGTTAACTTAGAGGCAATGCCTAAGCTAGACAGATCTCAATCTAAGGTGCGTGGAAGTGTAAGATCAAGAGAAATAAAACGAGTATAGAGTGTACCCTCTTGATTGGTATAAATGGGGAATGGGGCACTGGAAGTTGGAATGTGGTCACGAACGGGATGAAATTCCTCGTCGCCGTCTCCTTGGTGGCTAGATTGCCCCACTTCACTAGTCTTGGACCTTTTTCTCCCCATTGGACGTTTAACAAACACTTGGTGTGCAAAAGTAGAGATGGAATGAGGGTTTGGGGTTTGGGTTGAATTGATGGATGAATTGAAAATTTGATCGGATAGAGTGGTAGAGGATGGAAAAGTAGTGGTGATTTCAAAGAATTGGATCAAATTATGAAGTATGGAAGGAGTAATTGGAGAAGTAAGATTGAGAAGGGTTAGGGTTTGGGGAAATTGGGGATGAAGAATGGGGGGAAAGTGGGAGAAATAAGGAGAGAGAAGGTAAAAATAGGTGAGATTCGGCCAACTCAGCGGCCGTTGACAAGTCAGCGGTCGCTGAGTATACTTACGTAAATCGTTGTAGGAGCGCTGGGGAAATTTACGAGACATAGGTCAGCGGCCGCTGAGGAGTCAGCGACCGCTGACTCGGTGTGGCTCGCAGCCTATGGCACTGGCGCGGGTCGCTGGCGCAGAGATGGTGCGCGAGGTCAACGGCCGCTGAGTGTGCCGCGGTCGCTGACCTTGCCCTCGTCAAATCCGTCCTATTTTCTTCCGCGAATTGCATTCGACTCGGTTTTCTCCCAACTCGATGATACCTATGAACATAGAAAAACACCAAAATAAATAAGAGACTCAAAATCAAATAAAATAAAAAATGAAAATGAAAAACGGGAAAAACGAGCGTGGGTTGCCTCCCACGAAGCGCTTCTTTTACGTCATTAGCTTGACGAGACCGCTCAATCAACCGGGAGCGTAAGAATTGGGGTTTGATTCCACAACTTCGGGCATGGAATCATTCTCGATGTAAGATCTCACCCGATGCCAATTTATTTTAAATGGCGGGTTCTCCTTCTTTAAATGGGGTATGTCACCCTTTGATGGTGGGATTTTCCGGAGAACGAGCCACCCTCTCTTAGGGGGTTTGATCTTATCGGGAAGCGTTACGGATTTGATGATTGGACGCATGAGGGCTCCCGCATAAGTGGGTGAATGAGCGTGACAAGGTGCGGTGTTTGGATGCCTCGGTTTCGGTGTAGGATGTTTATTTGGATGAATCTTAGTGTCTTGTACTCCTTCAACTACCGTCACACAATTAGTCTCTTTATGTTTGGCCTTGTCGATATCTTGGGTGACTTCTTTTATCTCACTAAAATCCTATAACGTAGATTCTTCCAACAATGGATTAGTGAATTTAATAGAACATGCATCGATTAAGTCAACCGAGGTAGTTGGGTGGTCTTGTTGTGTGGAGAAAGATACTTCCTCCTCAAGGACAGACATTGTAATGGTACCATTTTTGACATCTATGATGGAATTCGTGATAGCCATAAAAGGTCTTCCAAGGAGTAGTGTATGCTTGACTCCATTCTCATGCACATCCCCTATCTGAAGAACAACAAAATCAATAGGAACGATTAATGGACCAATTTGAACAAGCACATCTTCAATTATTCCTTTAGGATGACGAATCGATCTATCCGCTAATTGTAAACTCATGCTAGTAGGTTTTAAATCTCCTAGACCAAGTTGTTTAAAAATAGAATACGGCATAAGATTGATTCCTGCTCCTAAATCTAACATGCCAGAAGCTACTTTACCGTTACCTAACATGATATCAATAACGAAGCTACCTGGGTCGTGTCGTTTAGGAGGTAAAGACTTTTGCATGATTGTGCTTGCTACCTCGGAAATAGTCACCAACTCTTGATCATCAAGTCTCTTCTTCGTTGATGTTACTTCTTTGAAAAATTTGACGTAAGATGGAATATTCTTGATCGCTTTGAGGAGTGGAACGTTCACTGTTACTTTGGATAGCATCTTGTAAAGATCCGCAAACTGCTGCTCGCTTCTAACATCCTTTAGCCTGGGTGGAACATATGGATCGACCGCCTTATGGAGCTCCTCGTATGAGTGCTCTTTTTCCACTTCGGGTGGTAATTTGTCCATCCTGTCGATCTTATAACAAGATCTCATCTCCATCTTCTTATCCACCATCTTACCATCCCTTAGAACAGACACGGCTTGCACTTGATGGGGTTGTTGGCATTGGGCAGGAATTTTGCCCGTTTGTTGGCCTTGCTGCAATTGATTGACAGCGCCGGAAATCTGCCCTATAGCCGTCTCGAGGTGTTTAATGGTGGCATCTTGAGCCTCTCGAACCTTCTTGCTCTCTTGTATGAACGCGGCAAAGCTATCCTCAATTGATGATTTTTGAGGTGGAGCAGGTGGATATTGCGGCATCGGTGTGGGATAGAATTGTTGTTGCGGTAGTGGATGGAACTGTTGTTGTGGCGGTGGAGGATAATATGACTGCTGCTGACATTGATATTGAGCTTGAAAGTTCGGATTTGGAGGGCGTCGGTTTTGGAAATTCTGGCCTCCTTGAGCTTGCGGCTTCCACCCCGTATTTGGATTTCTCCAATTATTTTGTTGAGGGGGAGGTTGCGGTGTGAATTCCTGAGCGGCATAGACCTCTGCTTTGCTCTCGGCTGTCATCTCTCCCATGTGTTGACAAACGTCCACCGTGTGGCCAAAATTGCCACAAATACCGCATGGCTCAGGTGCAACTTGCGGAATGGATGGTGATGGGGGTCGGTTCATCTTCAATTCTTGTAACTCCCTCATCATGTCCGCCATTTGTTTCTTAAGATCGGGGCTTGTAGTAACTGCACTGGCCTCCATACATCTCGGTCGTGTGGATTTCAGATGCGAACTCGCAGCTAGGGTTTCGAAGATCTCGTTCATCTCCTCCGCCGTCTTAACTGCAATATTTCCTCCCGCCGAACTGTCCACCATGAATTGAGTAGTCTGGAGCAAACCATCATAGAAAAATTGACAGAGCATCTCTGGTGCCATTTGATGGTGAGGACACTGTTGAAGTAGCTCTTGAAATCTCTCCCACGCCTCATGGAATGGCTCGTCGTGTGCTTGTGCGAAATTCATTAGTTTAGTACACACCGCTTGAGTTTTGTGATGCGGATAGTACTTCAACATGAATTTCTCACAAGCCAATCCCCAAGTAGTGAGTGTTCCGGATGGAAGGGATAAGAATCAAGATTTGGCCCTATCCTTCAATGTGTAAGGGAAACACTTCTACTTGAGTTGATCCTCCGTCAGAAAGTGAAGCGGAAAAGTCTGCACCACCGTGTAATATTCTTGGATGAACGTCAAAGCGTCTTCACTCGGGAATCCATGGTACGTCGGAAGTAATGATTGATGGTGTGGCTTTAACTCATAATTTCGGACTGCGGTGTCGAAAACGATGGCTGATGTAGAAGTCGTCCCGAACTTGGGCCTCGTGAAATTGCCCATATAACGCAGCCTCTCATCTGCTCTCTCATTGGCCATATCTTCGAATAAACGCGGAAGCGAAGATTCGTCAATGTGCTCAATGTCTTCTTCTACGGATGCTAAAATAACACGTTTCCGGTTTATGTTATCAATGAAGGGCGTCAATGGCTTTCTAGCACTGCGGCGACCTTGCATAAACAACACTCGACAAAAACGTTACGCGTACCACAATATAGAAGAAGAAAGTAAACATAGTAAATAAAATAAAAGGAAAAAAAATAAAAAATAAAAAGAACAATGAATTAAATCGCCTAAAGTCTTCCCCAGCAACGGCGCCAAAATTTGTTTCAACTTATTTTAAACTGTCAGTACGTGGCATTGTTTAGACCAGACCCACTATCCGATAAAGGGACTCAGTATCGGGCACGAGGAATATTTCCAGCCAATATACTTACAATTATATTAAATCGCTCGCAATTTAAAACGAGTTCGTTATAGATTAATAAGCTGTCCTTAGTCGTATTCTCAAGGAAGGCTTAGCAGGGCGATTATATTCTTTGTTCGTAAAAATGGAAAACAATTAAAAAGAGTTTGATTTGGATTTCTATAGCTAGGCGAAGAAAGTAAATAAGAAAGCAATTAAAGTTTAAACTAAGAACGAAAATTAAATCTAATCAAAGAAAGTAAAGAGCTTGAAGTTTGAAGGTGAAAGAAAAACGGAAAGAAATCTGGAAATTAAAAGCGATAAAAAGAATTGAAAGCATAAAACGAAACAAACGATAAAAGTGAAATAAACGAAGCAACAATTAAAGGGAAAGAAACGAACTTGAATTAAACTCGAAATACGTCTGGAAACGACAATGACAATCTGGAAATAACGGTGTTCGAATGTTGTAAACGGCTAACTCCAAAACGAACAACGGAATAAAAAATCCTATCTAGAATGCTAAGTCTCGACCCTTGATTGCGGGATCGAGACGAACTAAAAATAATGGAAATATGCTGGAAAACTAGTCTAGGAATTCGTGCCAAAAGGAATCGGGATGAAGTATGGAGAACTGTGATATATCGAATGAATGGCATGACGTGTCTTTTTATAGCGAGAGGAAGCTCAGTGGCCGCTGGAAGTCACCGGGCGCTGACTAGGGTTGTTCCGAGTGGCGCTAGGGTTCGTTGCAACGGCCCGCGAAAAATAGGGAGTCAGCGACCGCTTAGATAGGTCAGCGGCCGCTGACTCATGTGCCGCGGCCTGGCACGGCCGCTGGCGCGCGGCTGGCGCGGGCGCTGGCTCAGCCTGGCTAGTCAGCGACCACTGATCATGGGTCAGCGGCCGCTTACACGCTCTGTCGCGTGTCCTTCGGCACACTTCTTCGTTTTCTCGTCTTTTCTTGTTTCTTTTCCACTTTCAACGCTCATTTAGGCCAATGATCCTGAAACATAAAATGCAACATAAATCGGGCCAAAATATCACGGAACGAGGGAAAATAATACGAATATAGCTACGAAAAACCTAAGTTTAGACGAACAAAATGAGACTAAACAGTGAGTGGGTAAGGACGTCGGTGCGCTCAAAGATTTCCAGAAAATAAGCTTCAAGACTGCAAGATTCTATCTATCATTCAAGAAATCAATCAACACTTATTCGATTATAAATACCCTATCAAGTGTTGTAACTTAGTAGATAATCACAACCATCTTTCTGAGAGTCTCACCCACTAGAATTTACAATAGTATAGAGTTTACTAGCCATAGTTCTAATATCCTTCTCAGCCTCAAAGTTGTGAAGGAAATCTAAAAACATAACCCCACCCAGATCTCATTCTCAGCGAGTATAAATAAGAGAGGTGTAATCTCGTCCTCAACGAGTATAAATAAGATAGAGTGAGCTTTTATAAAACCTTAGTTAGTTTTTATGTTGATTTTATTCCTTATTAGACTAGGATTTTTGCATGCTTATGGTAGGATTTATTTTCCTATCTATGTTATGCTTTATTTTCCTTCTTGACTAGGATTTGTTTTCCTATACATGATATGATTTATTTTCCTATTCATGGTAGATTTTTATTTTCCTTTATATTAGTATTTTCCTTTTTGGTTGATATCTATTTCAACCCTATATATAGGGGAGAAGTTGTAAGAATTGGGCAGAGAATTTGATTAATAAAATGTGAGTTTTTACTCTTTATTCGATTCTCTCATAACCTAGCAGATTTTCATCCGTCAAGTTTATCAACGTATCGGCGAGGTTATCGGATATTTCATCCGACGTATCGATGAGCCAACCATCCCTCGTTTGTTTGTCATTCATCGTCCCTGAGTTGCTGCATCAACTATCTTGTTGGGGTATAGACGACATACTGATCTACATCACTTCTAGGGTTAGATTCAAAGGTTTTTAGGATTTCCATCGGTTGAGATTTCTCTTCAGTCTTTCGTTTGCGTCGTTTGATTCTCCATACCATCGAGGATCATATCAATTCCCCAATGGGAACCATCTTCAGCAAAATTTGAAATGAATACTTTCAAAAAATTCAATCCAAATTATATTTCCCAACTATCTAATGTGTCATACAATTAAACTTGGAAATAAAGCAAGATGTAGAAAGAAAATGAAAATGATAAAAGTGGTTGCATAAGAGATGTGGTGTTGCCGTGTATACAATACAAAATTATATTCCAAAAGTGAATGTGAGAATGAAGCAAGCTTTCTACATATACTTCAATCGCTGTATTTAAATCTTCATTGAAAAATTAATGCTTCATAGAAAAGTCAACGTTGGAATACAAGTATCGGTTCTCGATCGACGAATAGATGGTTGGACATGATTATGATAGTTTGAGTCTACAAAATATGTGATTGAGCGGGAGGTCTAATTTCATACTGATAGGGAAATACGGGGAGGAGAAGGAAGAGGAGGAGAGAATCATCGATTTTGAGAGGCAAATATTCAACACTTCGAAAGATTAGTTCAATGGTTATTTTAAATACGTTATTAAGATGAGACACAATGAGTATTTGATGTTCGATTATGAAATCCCACCCTCATCGACCACTTTGAGGTTTTAGCCAAACAATCTGATGGTCGGGGCCTAATTCTGGTGATGGTGGATGTGGAGGTTGGCACGGTGCAACCGGAGGGCGAGGCCACGGAGGAATGGGCTATGCGGCTGGAATATTTGCCTCTACTGTCTCTATATCCCACATAAATCTCACCTTGTGGCCTAAGTCGCGCTTTGATATGCCGAGTTTGAAGGCGAAGCTGGGGACGATTAGAGTTAGAAAGAGTTGAATGTTTGAAAGGGGTATTCTCTCTTATTGGTATATGCGGTGTTTGTGATATGAAAAGTGGATTTCCATAGAGGGACACACTTATTTAATACTCCCTCCGTCCCATTAAAGATGGCTCTTTTTTCCATTTCCATCCGTCCAACTAAAGTTGGCTCATTTCCTTTTATAGTATTTTTTTTGTGCTTTAAGTGTATTGGTGTAAACAAAAAGAAGGAGATTATATTGGTCTACGTGCAGAAAGAAGGGGGTCATCTTTAATAGGATAGAGGGAGTAAATCATTTGAAAAAAAACTGCTCCTAAAAAATACTTGTAAAACCTTGTTTTTATATAGATATATATTGTATTTAACAATGTAATTATAGAAAAATAAAAATTAAATACGAGAGACTCAAAATCAGGAAATTCTCACTGTGTAAAATTTTGCAAAACTCTTAGAATCCCGTGAACCTCATAAAAAATTTCTCAAAAATTACAAAAATTCCACTGGAAGACCAAAAAATGAGAGCCTCCATTGGGGATGCTCTAAGAGCATGGGAGGCACTCAGGCATGAGCACGGGCAGCGCCCTTCGGAGCCTGGGGGAGAGAGCCTCTCACTGTGGGAGGCGGCCTTGGGAGCAGGGACTCTGCTGCGAGAGGCCAGCCTCGGCCTCCGGAGCTTGCGGCGAGTTTGGGGCTGCGTGTGGGGGATTCCCGAGCCCCCACCCAATTTTCTATTTTTTTTTGTAAAATAATATTTTTTTTTTAAAAATTATTAATTATTTAAATTACATACATTTATAATATCATACTTCATTTCATTTTGTCATACATCTTCAACCACTCTTCATCTATATTATCTCTCATATTGATCAATATCTTCATATTTTTTTCCAAAATGTCTTCTTCCTCGAAATTTTGTATTTGAAGTTAAAATTTTGTATTTATCAATATCAATATCTTATATTTTGTATTTGAAAACAAAATTAATGAAATTTTAATTTATAAAATATGTTATTTTAAATTTAATGTTGTTTATTTAAATAAATTAATATATTAATTAAAAAAATAATATTTAATTTACTTTTGTATTTATTTTTTTATATTACAAATTTATATAAATAAATCAAATTAATAATATTTTTCTAAATTAAATATAAATCAAATAATTTCAAATTAAAGTAGAGAACCCAAGTTAGAGAGGCTCCCCAGGAAAACAACACAATCTCTCTAAAATCTGTGGATCCCACCAAAAAAAGTTTTATTTTATTACCGAAATGTTACCAGGAGTCTCTCTTGGAGAGTCTCCCATTGTGGATGCTCTAAGTCTCCAAGTTCGTACCTCAATGCTAATGGATCATGTACATACATAACCATTATTCTAAAAGTCGTTAGGCGCTAATCAAGTGGTGGGTGACTAGCACATAGACGGCTAGGTGGGAGCCTAGACGGGGCGCTTAGATGGATCGAATTATAATACTTATTTTCTAAAGTATTTTCACCATATCCTAAAATACATATTATATAAAGATACATTATTCATAATTTTATTTATTATTAATTCATAATAAAAAAGTTAAAATACATAATATGCTAAGTAGAATATAATATTCATAAATTTATAATGTATCCATATATTTACAATATAATACACATAATAAATTCATATATATATATATATATATATATATAATCTTCAATTTATTCATTTTCATAGTCATGTAAGTCAATTAAATTGTTGATAAAATTCTACTCCCTCCATCCTACTAAGCATGACACTTTTTTTTCGGCACGATTATTAAGAAAAGTATATAAAGTAGTGTTTAAAAATGATAAAGGTCCACACCTTTTTAAAAAAATAATTTTTGCTATTTATAAAATATGTCAAACTACCTAGTCTGTCCAGACCTTCAATCCACCTCGTCTGATGTGCACCAAGCTACCAACTAATAACGACTATTCGGTCTAGACCAACTATTCCACCTATGCGGCCGATTAGTATCTCAGTGTTTACATAGGATATTCACTTTACGTCTAGGCATACCAATGGCCTCCTATAATCATATTCACTTATACATATCTCTATGAAGCTTGAAGACATATATAAATTTAAAAAATATACCAACCCAATTTTTTTTAATTAATGATAAGTAATAATTTATCTCCATCGCCCGTTGATTTCTACTATAACTCAATAGAGTAGATATAATGCATTTGGGTAATTAATTAACGAAATACTCCCACGGTCTCAATAACTAGGACACATTTTATATTTATCTAAGTATATTATAATAATAAATTATATCAAATTTATTGGGATAGAAGTAATATTAATTAAGGATAAAAATATACAATTGGTAAATCATTCCAAGATGTAATTAGAATTTGTCACAAATCGAACCTAATAAATTACTATCATTTATATATTTGCAATTTTATATGAATTTTACTCATGATATTGATTTATTTGAGGTCGAGCTTATTTTTATTTGTAGTCGAGTTCGCGCCCTTAGTTTAATATTTTCTCCGTCCCACTAAGCTTGACACAATTATCTTATTTGGACGTCCTATTAAGTTTGACACATTTCTAAAATAGTAAAAATTATCTCTTTAAAATGATATGGACCCTAGTATATTTGGGCCTAGTATATTTATAGTGTGGGAAGAAATAATATTTGGGCCTAGTATATTTATTTACTAATTGGTGTCTTAAGAATTGCTAGTGCGAATTGGAGTCTATTTTATTTAATTAACTGGGCTTAGTTAATTTTATACAAATGTTGTGGACCTTGCAAATAATATTGGATTAATGTCTCTAAGGTCCACCTTGGTGAACTTGTAGTCCAAAAA
>JAPKLX010000111.1:737242-758654 GCA_026898415.1 Leonotis leonurus | reverse complement strand
TGTATTTATTATTCTTGATTACTGTTTTTCACGTAAAGAAAAAATTTGAATTGGTGTATCCCCCTCCCCCCCCATACACCAATCTAACTCTTTCGGGACCAACAGTGTTGAATGACACTTGTTGAGCATAATTGTATCCGCCAGGAGAGTTGAATGGTACTCTTTGAGGAAAATTGTATCCACCAGGAGAGGGGAATACAAATTGTTGAGGAAAATTGGAACCACGAGAAGAGTTGAACGCCAATTGTTGAGTCATCATCTCCAACATTTGAGGTGTGATTGGAATTTGTTGTTCAGGGTGAGACATTTGATGAGGTTGAGAAAACGGATAAGAACACTGAAAATTTTGGGTTTCAGAAGCACTAGAGTCGGAAGCTTGAGAGCTTGAATCAACCATTTTAATTATCAAAATAAAAAGAGGAAGAAAGAAGAAAGAAATATGAGATGTGTAGAAATGAAGAATTAAGAGAGTATATATAGAAAATTTATAAAATACCGTTGAAATTCTAACGGCTATATTAAAATTATATGTATTTTTATAAATAAAATTTTATATATACAACATAAAATAATAAAGAAAAGAAAAAAAGAAAAAAAAAATTAAAGTGAAAGAGAGGACGTTGTGTGCTGTGGTAGGGAAAGAGAAAGAGAGTGACATTGTGTGTGTGGTAATAATGGTGGGGCCACCACATACCTGCCATCTGCAAAAGTAAAATGCATCAATTCTTTTTTCCCTTCTCATACTTTAGCGTGCGCCCACCGCACCAATCAAATAGCGTGTGTGGCGCACGCGTTATTAATCAGACGCCCTTTTATAAAATAAAAACTAGCTTCCAGTTCCAAACTTGACTTTTATTTTCATTTTAAGAACTAGTTTCTTTCTTTCACAATGGTATTTTTTCCCAATTTTTATTTTATGAAACTAGAAAAAGGGACCGTTGTGGACACCCTTAGTAGAATCATTTGAAGAAAGCTGACACCTCTGTAAGTGTAATCAATACTCCCTCCATTATAATTTTAGGAAGATGGATTAAGCAAACTTCTCAAGAACAAAGAAGAAGGATTATATTATAGTCAAAAAGAAAATAAAAGGAATAATTAGAAAATTCATGGGGGAAAAATATAATACTCACTTTTAAAAATTATATGTAAAAAATACTCAATTTTTTTATCTACATGTAAAAAATATTCATTTTATTTTAAAAGTCAAAAAGTACATGCAAAAGTCAATAAGAATTCATAAAGTATTCATTGATTTTAGAGAAAGTAGATGTTGGTGAAAAAGTAAATGATTTAATTAAAATAATTTAGTGAGGCAACTTCAAAGAAGGGTTGGACTGTAATGCCCCGACTTTTTACTCCCGAATAAATTAGCAAGGCCCTCAAAGTTTACGAACTTGTATCCAACTTATGAGACCGAGTCTCGTAAGTTTAGTGAGAGTAGGTCATTAGTGATACTTGATAGTAACTAATGTCATTATTTAACGGGATGTGGCAATTTCAAAGCAATCATTTATAAGGTTGTGAAAGCAAGCTATAATAGAAATTTATGACATTAGAACCATTATCATGATTTTAGAAACAGTCGTAGAAATGGGTGATTAAGTTAATAAATGCAATGTTGCTAAGAAAGTAAACGTTATGGTGATTAACGATTTTGATTACTACAAATTTAGTGATTGGTATTTAAATGGTTGTGATTAACGCAAGCCTTCTTAATAAAATACTTAGTAGAGTTGGTGATGGTGACTAATTATGATTAAGAGAAACATCATTTATCAATCATTAATGGAGGTTGTATCACCTCCTACGTGTATGCATACCAAGGATGTGCAGGTGTGTATATGTATAGCTTGACATATGTGTACAAGTGTAGTAGCAATAAAATAGAAAGAGGTGTTTAAAATATACATATAACTCTTCAAATAAATAAGACAAAAAGAAAGAGGAGGAGATTTGAGGATGTGAACTAGACAAATTAGCCACCGTAGAATGTCTTTCGAATAAGACAACCACATAGAGCAATAAGGCTCTTTACCAAATGTAGATATACTATTCAGATCTACAACTAAGAAAAGAGAAGAGCCTGCTAACAATAGGAACCTGCCACAATTTCTAATTATGTAACAAAAACAAAGAAAGGGAACAAATAGGACAATGCTAATAGATGAAAAGAAAGGAAAAAAGAGTTGCAGTCTAGCTCCCCTCTAAGGAAGAGTTGCCTAGGTGAAAGAAGTCTCCTGCCACATAGATCACCTGCAATAACAAGACAAAGGGGTTCTATTGTCAACAGAAGCAAAGCATTCTATATTGATAATGAGCCAAGCATGGAAAGAAAAGTGGAAGGATAAAATGTGTGAAAGTAAGCCTGTGAACACACAAAAAAGAGAGCTCGAGACATTGTCCTCTCCTCCCTCCTTTTCTACAGATCCATTCCACAATAGAACAAATCACACTAGCCTTAACCTTAAGGGTGGAGACAAACCAGACCTTAATCGGTTCCCCTCCCTATAAATACCAACCCTTTAACCTTGGATAAGTTTACAATTCACAACCACACATAACTCTTAATATTCTGGAGGAAGAGAAGCTTAGAGGAGAACTCTGCTCAGAAGTTAAACCAACTTAGGACAGCCCTAAGGAAGGAAACCAAAAGACACAATCCAATCAGTTAAGGAAGAAAACCAACCTGAAATGTTAAAATTCTCTTCCAGAATCCTTCATCACTCTACGATCTAGAAACATTTAAAACATGCAGAGGCAACCTAAATCAAAACTTAGACTTAAAGGGAGGAAAGAAAGATTTAGATTTAAACTAAGAAAAGATTTAAGTGAAAGAAAACAAGACCTCACCCTGGGGTCTCGACGGCCGAACTCTGACGGAGCCCTCGTGCTGTAACGGTCGGGGACTGGGGGTAGAATAGGAGGAAGCGAGCTACTGGTGGCGCCGATGGGTGCTGCTGCTTGCTGCCGAGGTGGAGAACGCCCGAGATTTAGACGAAGAGAATAGAGAAAAGGAAAAGAGTTATGAGAAGAGAAGGCTTACCTAGAAGGAGTGCAGTAGCGACGAATGTCGCTAGAGATGGAGTAGCGGCGGGAGAAGGACGAAGGCGGCGCGGCGCCAGCTGAAGAAAGCAGAATGAAGGAATGGTTGGAGTTCGAAACAGGAAGAGCGGCGACGAGAGAAGAACGGGAGAGAGAGAGAGAGACGGATGTCTCGGTTGGAAGAGAAGGGATAAAATGAATTAGGGTAGAATCTAAGTAGGGTAGAAGTGTCTAGAACCCGGGCCGGGTTACGGGCCAGGGTTAAACACCAGTGAGCCGAACCTAACAAATAAATGGGCTAAGGATTTTTAATTTAACTGGGCCGATAAAATAGTTAGTCTGGACCTAAAATAAATTGCATTGGGCTATAGTAAATCAAACACTAATGGACTATAACGTGAGAAGTTAATTAGTTCATGGACCTAATTAATTAAAATGTTGGGCCTACCTAATTAAATCTACAAATGGACTATTTAATTACCATGGGTTAGAATATGTTTAATTGATACTAGATGGATCAACTAATAAAATTCATAGACCAAGACTTAATTTAATTGGACTATTTCCAAGAATAGAATCCTAATATCGAATTTAGAAAATTCAATTTATTTAATTTAATCATAATAGTTTATTAAATTATGAATCACCCTTAGAGCGTGATAGTTAAGATTTGTTTAGCCTATTAGAAATTTATCTAGCTTGATTCAAGGATTAAGATATTAAATTAGAAATCCTTTTAAATAATTCCCCAATAAGGAGTTATTTGGGTATAGTAAGTTTCTCAACCATAGCCCAATTTAGAAATCATCAAACGACGCCTCTAGAAATACAACTCCTAGACTCGTACAAAGTCGAGCTAAAAGACCCGAGAAAATTCTCAAAATAGCTAAGGATACTATTCCTTGCACTTAGAAAAAATTGATATACTTGATCAATATATCTCACTCGAGATTTATTTAAAGGTTGCGACGAAAGGTCAGAACCGCAATTCGAGGACGAAGCAGTCGTCAGTCGAGACTATTCAAGTAGGCTTTTCTCACTCTATAAAAATATGTGTGCATGCCTTCAAAATGAAATGAGATTTTTTTAAAAGCACTGTCTTGCCATAAATGTTCTGATTTTCGTACGATGTCTATCTGTTATATTTATAATCGAATTCGGGTCCCAGTAGATTAGATATACTACTCGGACTAGTGTACACAGGACCGTGAGTCAACGAAAGGTTGACCGGTCAGGTGTCTGTGGGAAGTGGCCACTTCCCCGGCACAAAGAACGTTCAGATATGGTTGATTACAAAGAACTTAGACTGAGCAGTCAAACTTAGAACTTTCTCAAAGAAATGCTTTTGTGAACATAGGTGCTTTAGAGACAAAAATCCCTATGTATCACTTGAAATGGCTTGACAGTTATATATGTATGTGTGCGATTTCGACACGTGTCTACTTAGTACAATTTGTACTCAACCCTGCATGTATTTCTAAACGTACAGGTTAAGAAACAATGAAGATGGGGTGCTACATTGGGCTTTTTGTCGGTCTCCTAGTAGCTAACTCTTGGGGGTTCTACGTGTCTTTATACACGTAGGATTTCGTCTTTTCGATCCTACATTTCCGCTGCTAAACCGTTATGTTATAGACTCGAGATCTAAACTCTTTGAATTTAATTGTGTTATGTAATGAGCTTATGACTTTGAACATATTCATTTCATAATTCACTAGATGAATTCTTGACTTATGTTATGAGAGGAATACTCATTATCTTATTCAATTCCATACTCGTCGTTTATTCCTTTCAATCGTCACGTTCCCAACTTTACTAGAATTAGCAAAAAGCGGGCGTGACATGGACCACTGTCTTCCCTTCACTCTTTCATTCTCCAACATTGATATCGTTCGCCTCTTCCCTTCACTCTTTCATTCTCAAACTTCATAGCAAACATTTTAATACATCTTGCATTGGATTTATTGGTGTATTTTTCACCATTTATTCTTGGGCCGCCGCGCCAGGGAGTGGAGGAAGCAAGCTTGGACCGCTGCCGTTGTTTATTTACGTCCAACACCCATTTGTTCGTCGAAGGCCATGAGAGAGACAAATGAAGGCATACCATCTAATACACATGTATACATTCAATTTCTAAAGCTATTGATAGTCAAACCGCTGGTAAAACCTACCTGAACCGCTCGACAACGCTTGGAACATGTCGAGGTTTATGCATGTTCTTCTAGCGATTCATACATGCGATTAATGTATGTATGTTTGTTATTGCTTTTTTAGTATTGGAGATAATATTATGTACTTCTAAATTGATTATTGTTAATTAATCTAAATTGTATTATATAGTTAATTATTTGAGTTGATTTATACATTGTTAAGAATATCTTGTGCCATATTTGCATTATAAATAGGGTTAATTGCCTATAAATTTAAAAACTTTTTTGTGATTTTGGGTTTTTCACATGACATTTTATTTTGGCAAATTAATCCATGAACTTGATGTTCCTTTTGATTTTTGCCACGAAATTAAATCAGTTCCAAATTAAATTTAATGTCGCAATTTTAAATTCCAACGTGACAATATTGGAGAACAAGTTGAATAAATTAGAAAAGATATGAAATACACAATATCTCCAATTATAGTTCAAGATAGATAGATTGGAAACGAGATAGATATACAGAATAAGGAGGAGAGCGAGAAATCGAGGTAAATAGATTAAGGATTGCGAGAAATGACCATGCATTTTTAATAAAACAATACCGTTACACATTTTATGAAATGATAGCGTTTTGAATTATAACACACATCTATTTTTTTTATTTTATATAATTAATTAAAATACCACATCAATTTTGTCAAAAAATTATAACATCATGAAAAAAATCAAAAGAAATATTAAGTTCATGGATTAATTTTTCACAATAAAAAGTTATGGGAAAAAACCAAAATTCTAAAAAGTTTTTGTATTTACATGCAATTAACCCTTATAAATATTATGTTGAGAATTTTAGTGCATGGACCGATGGTATTAGGCATATAAACCGCTCGGTTGATGATCCACTACCCGAGCGGTTTGAGATGAACTTACCAGCAGTTTGAATTGTTTTGATGAGATATAATTATTTGATTGTCATTTCTCATACAATTCTTAGGAATTACATTAGGAAAATTTCGGATAATGTGAAATATCATTTCTATAGTCTGGCTTGGGCACTGATGGTGTTGGGATTAGAGGTCATTCCGGGATTTGAATCGATGGCAGGTAGGCAACGGGAGCAGGACTTAGCATATCCCCGATGTTTGAGATGGAACTTCCGGAAGAATATCGATGTGACATCAATGGAACATCTATACGAGTGTTTTGACATCAATGTAAATTTTATGATCTTTCATTAATCGTTATTAAATTAAATTATATGATTGTGACCTGATTGTAATAATAATTGTTGTCTTAATTTTGCAGGCTTACAGTATTTCAAATTTGGTAGCAGACGAAGTGGAACAGAGACGTCCATACCACCAGTCAATATGATGTGATAGTCCTCTAGTCGTAAGGTATATGCCCAGTCAAATCTGATTACTAAGGGCGGCATGACATCCGAGCAGCGTGCACCGAGGCACCGACAAGTAACAAATTTCATACTATGTGCCCGAAGACATCAACATGTTGTTAATACAATATCTAATATTGTATATCGAAATGTCATTTCTCGAAAGTGGTGCAATCTGCTCTTGTCCAGTCATGTAGCTACAATCAACCCAATAAATATACTAATGGTTGGACCGCTGGAAAGACTCCTATGAACCGATCGATGGATACTGGGCGGTCTCGGGCGGTTTATAAGTCTTCTTCCAGTGGTCCAACCATGAATTGATCAAATTATCATTCTGTTACACAAAAATCATAATCTAACGTTAAAGTACATAAACATGCAGCGAATACAAATATCAAAATAACATTTTCATGTAAATATTGTAAGAATCTTTAAATTACCTAACAATATATACTAAAACATTCAAAAATATCATCTACACAAACATAATAATGCAAAAAATAAAAAATAATTAAATACTCAATAATCATTTAACTTTAATTTTAATTATGTGTGTAAGAATGTTTAAGAGTGCATAAGAATTTTATATTTTTAAATCAAATAAATATATTAATATTTTAAGTATTTTTACATACAAATCCACTGTTACGAGGGTGAGCAGTTTTACCTATTAACACAAAATTTATTTCATGCCTTTGCGTTTGGGCGTGTAGCAGCCATAGAATTGAAAGATAGTGACAGCGTGGTGAAATGAACAACACCAACCACACGCCCCCATCCACTCAAACCCCCATAATCGAGATCCCCAAATCATGTCCACCACCGCTGCGCACCCCGATCCGTCTATGGATCCGCTTCTCCACGCCATTCGGATCCTCCCATTTTCGTTCCTACGGCCGCCGCGCCTCCGTCTGAAGCTTCCTTCCTTCAGCCTCCCCTCGGCCATGACGGTATACGCCCTTATCCTCCTCACCTACTTCATGGTTGTCTCTGGAATCGTGTACGACGTCATCGTGGAGCCTCCAGGCATCGGATCTACGCAGGACCGCTTCACCGGGGCGGTCCGACCCGTCGTGTTCCTCCAGGGCCGAGTCAACGGCCAGTACATCATCGAGGGTCTCTCCTCCGGGTTCATGTTTGTGCTTGGCGGCACCGGCATCGTCTTGCTGGATCTTGCTCTTGATAAGAATCGAGCTAGAAGTGTGAAGGCGTCCTATTCTACCGCGGGCATTGCGTTCATCGTCATTTCTTACGTTATGAGTATGTTATTTATCCGCATTAAAATCCCTTCCTATCTTCGGTGATTAGGTTATTTTCCGAGTAGTATAGGAGGGAGTCATTTTCTTTTCCCCTCTATTTTCTTTGTTGTAAAATCGCAACAAGATCAAAATTTCGGGAACCTCTCATGCTATGATGTGAATGTTGTTCTGTGATATATAATTTTATTAATTACGAGGTGAAAAATAGCTTGTTGGCCATGTTGAATCGTTGCTGGTGTTTGGTGAGTTAGTTAATGACTGCTGCAAATCTATGTCATATAAAATTTTGCTGAATAATTTGATGGGCTTCTACTCTAGATTCTTCTGCTTTATTGATTTGAGGTCGGTTGTATTCTTTCGAGCTATAAATTATTTACTCTCACTGGATACTGGTACTTAAGACCTAAGTGTTATGCTACAATGCTAAATTGTTTTGGAATTTTTGTATACAAAGTGACGCTAATGACAAATTTAAAGACAAGATATCCATTTTGATCTTTTGCTGGTTTAAGGAATAGAAGTTTTATTAAGCCTTGGCCTCAGTTGCTTATGCGTAACTAGAAAAGGTGTTTGTGCTATAAGGCTGTTTTTGGTTATGGATGTTCTGTGCCTTGTCTTATAGGACATTTGTCACATTTCTAGGGCTTTAGGAATATAAACCGGATTAGGCTCTATTGAAGATTATATTAGATTGGGGCATTTGCATCATGACTAGAAGATATATTTGTTTTAAGGTTGTTTTCGATTATGGACGTGCTTCATCTTGTAGGATTATTTCTAGGTCTTAGGAGTGTAGGCAGGATTAGTTTCTTAATGAACGACTTATATAGCATGCACAGTACCCATTTTTATTTATCTTTCTCAATTGTCACGAATGAACATAATAATGCACTAGATTAGGTTGTTGATGTATTTGGCACAAGTGTTTCTTAATGCGCCACTGCTACATAATTGATCCAGAATTCTGGAAAACTAATCAAAATTGCGGCTTGGTTGTTGTTCTTAGTGTGACAGAGAATTTTGTATAGTAATGTGCTGTCTACCCTATTGTCTGACCATAAAAGCAAATCAAGCATATATTGTGAGAGGTTCTTTTATTCTGATCTTGATGTTGCCCTATGTAGATTTGTAATATTACTGATTTCGATGTAGGAATCAAGTACTCCCTCTGTCCCAATAAGTATGATACAAAATTTTTGGCCTTTTGAGCACGGTTATTAAGGAGAGTGTATAAAGTAATGTAAAAGTGATAAATGTGGTAAGGTCGACACCTTTTTAAAGGGATAACTTTTACTATTTTAGGAATGTGTCAAGCTTAGTGGAACATCCAAATAAGGAAATTGTATCAAGCTTAGTGAGACAGAGGGAGTATAACTTTTCTATTTTACTTTTAAGTGACAACTCTTCTTTGCTATGCATTCCACCTTTTCTCTTGAAGCCCTTCCTAGATATATATTTACATGTTCTTTTCTTGATCATTTCCTTTTTAAATGAGGTGAAACCTTTTGATTTACACCTCATTATGTATTGGAAAATGTTGTCATTGTGAAGTTAGAACCAAGTTTTTGGTGATGATACATACACATATGATTTGGGTGGTGGTGGTTGTAATTATCGACTTCGGGCGCCCATATGCCATTATTAGGCCGATATTGCAGGTTCAAGTGCTTTATTGTTTGAAAATCTTAGATCAGCTTCGATTTTAAGAAGTGTTCGTTTATAAAACATTTGACATGGATTCTCTTCTCGAATTCTGATAGTCAATACAAATTAAAAAAAGAAAAGAAATAATACATGAAATGCCAATCTTCATTTGTAATATTTGCGTGTATAACACAGGCTTGAAGAAATTGGCTTTCTTTTCGGATATAGCAAACTCCATTTCCGAAGCCCCAGTCCTCACATTTGCAATTGATTGGTACACTCACAAACCGTATATGGAATTGTAATGCACTACTCTCATTCCCATTCCTCTATCATTAGGTAGAGTTTATTTTGAATGATAAGTTAGATTGATAAAATATAATATTGAATATTTGAAGGATAAAATTATTAAATTAGTACAAAATTGAATAACCCATCATTTATATGCTAAAATAATGCTAAAATAAACACTAGATTAGTTTGTAATATTTATGTAGTGTATATAACACCAGAAATAATGTGCTGAGCGATTTTAATGAACATACTTTTTTAGCAACGCTGATGCGGAAGCATATGTCATCAATTTTTTCTTTTATTTTTGTTCGGTTCTTTCAGTGTAATGCTTTTCCTATGTTCAAAAGTCAATTACTCACACTTTTATCTGCCTCTAATCTCCCAATAAATGAAAAGCTTCACTGCTACAAATAATGAAAAGTTTCATTCACATATTGTCCAACTGTGATTGATTACAATTTAAAATTTTTATCGTTGTTTTTCATCTCCATTACCACAATTTAACTCTTCTATTTATCTCACCCATTAATAAACTCACTTTTTTAGTAACTATCAAAAATTCCATTTGCGGTTGCTTTGGGATTTTGGATTTATGCTTTAGGTTTTAGAATTTTAATTTTCTATTCAATTAACAACCATTGCTATCAAACCCACAAAGATTAAAATCTGAATCCAAGGAAGAATAAAAAAGAAAACAGAGAAAAATATAAGCATATATAAAGAGGAGGAAGATAGAGTTGATATATGTTGGATTTAGGGATGATAATTGGGTATGGTGGTTACAAATAGTAGTTATCCATATCAATACCTGCGAACCCGCCATCCACGAATACCCACGAATCTGTCACTCACCATCCATTGGATATTCGTTTACCCACCATCCGCGGGTATCCATCACCCACATAAAATAATTCAAATATTAAAAGTAAATTTTTTCAAAATAAAAAATTATAACACAATTTATATAATGACATTGTTCAAATCCACATATTTCATCAAAATCACAAAGCTCAAAACCATTAATATCCAAATTCATAAACTATAAATAAAAATTTAAATCTAAATTAACTTGGAAATAAGTTATTTCAATTCAATGGTTGAAGTAGAACAATATTCCTTAAACTCTTCTTTTTCTCCTTCAAGACATGTCCAAAAACCTACATTATTTCTTTCACCTACAAAATAAATAATTATTTACATTATAAATTGATCTTTATGTAGAAACAAAATTCACTATAATTAAAATTTTCATACCTTCAAATTTTTAACGAAAGCCAATTCTGGAAATATATTAATACTTCCAATAACTTTGGTGTGAGACGACTACGATGTTCACTTAGAACTCTTCTAGTAGTGCTAAAAGCTAATTCTGAAAGTACTGTGGTTATTGGGAAATCAAAGATATAACAAGCTATAAAACGTAGTCTGGAATAATGTGTATAAATTACCTTCCACCAACCAAGTATTGGTTTATATTATTTTATGTTGAATATTTATTTATGGCTTAATGGGTAAAACTACCAATTCCATAAGTAAAAGATAAAAAATACTCATTTTAAAATAAAAGATAAAAAGTACTCACATTGCATAATTAGATGAGCAATTTCCTCATGTGCTCATGTAATTCCAAATGTTTAGTGAATGAAATACATGAGCATATGATAAAATTCATCATGTAATCATATAATATGAGTAAATTTTATCTTTTATTCTTAAATGGGTATATTTTATCTTTTACTTATGAAATTGAGTATTTTAACTTTTAACCCAATATTTATTCTGAATCCAACGGATCAGATATAACTAAGTAGTGAGTTCGGATGAATCAACTCGATATGATGGCCTAGTCTCAACTAGCACGATATAGTGGTCTACTTCTAGAATAGCAGTTTCATCTCGGAGTGAGTGATTTGTATTTGTAGCTCCAAGTTGACCTGTTTCACATCATCCATCGACATGCTCACAATATGATTTGCTAAGTGGACATCGATCTGACCTAACATGTAAACGTCAATATGTTCCAGATTCGGATGGATAGTTGACATGTCTCAAACGATCTCCTCCTAATGCCCTGGTAGTCTTCAACGTGCTAAATATTAGTATTTAGTTTGTATTGAAGTAAGAAACCATAATCGTTTTCTCACTAATTTACTATTACTTTTGTACTTTTCAGTGAATAAGATTTCTTCATGTTGAGAGTAGACATAGTTGACACGCATTGATGAACCACTATAAATTATGTATTTATGTTTCTTATCTTTCATTTGTGCTCATTCTTCATATCTAATATCCACTTTTAATAATTATCATGTTTACATTGTTTCGTGTTCTTTTTTGAAATTAATGGTTATATTGTAGTATTATACCCTATAAAGAAATTATCATATTTATATTATTTTCCTTTCCTTTTTCCAAATTATGACTATATGATACTACATAAATTACCATGTTTATATTACTTCCATTTCCTTTTTAAAATTGGGGATGCATGTGAGAATTAGATAGTATAAATACTCCCTCTAGAATCATCTCTCTATATCTTTTATTCTCTTATATCTACTACACTTTTATAACTACATTTTTGGTGGAAAATTTAATATTGGAGATTGACAATGAAGAATTCTACAATAGAGGCAGTTCATGTTATTTAGTCTTTGTTTAAATCCTTGTTATTACTATGAGTAGCTAAACACTTTGAAATTCTAAAATTTTGTAAGATTTATTTCAATTCATGGGTGTTAAACTCGAAACAGACCCACTAAATCGATTTGAAACGATGAGTTTTGTTTGTGTTGAGACTAACTCATGTAGTGAAAGGGTCTAAATTGAATCATTTTTGTAGGAACAATGAAATACCGGTTGGTCTGGGTTAAATCCACTCAAACCCTTTAGACCTGGAACCAACCCATATAATAAGTATAGATAATATTTTTAACATTTTTGCATTTATTTAATAAGTTTATATAATATTTTAAAACATTTTTGCCGATATAATAGTGAAATATATGTGTTTATTAATTAGTGTATTTTCATTATCAGTCTAGATGAATATAATATTCATCTTGTCTCTTTACTACATCTATTTTGTGCTAGATCGATAATAGTACGATCAGAAACCCAAACTTATCTCAAACCCTTTAAATAGATGTATTAGAGAATGTATAAAACTCGTTATTTATAGAAACACTCAGTTAGAATATTGTTCATCTCATATACGAGAGTTCTAGCTATCTACATTACCAAAAATATTAATTGCTTTGGAAAATGTATAAAATTCGAACCCTTTGGAAAATGTTGAGGACTTAATATTTTATGTTATATTCTCCATACATTACATATCTTATGTTTGGAAAGTAGAATTGCATGTTTAGTTGTGGTGCGTCGTTTTTCACCAAAAATAATTCAGCTGGCAGACAATCGTTATGTCCTTACTGCGCAGACAATAGCAAACAAGATTGTCTCCCGAGAGATCAGTGAGAATTTCCTTAAAGCTGGACCTGCAAACTTAATCACGAAAATTGGGAAATTATCTTGAACTACGAAAATATTAAATAAACAATAAATAGAGAATATATTTTTGGATTTTTCTTAACAAATAAATCACAAATAAAACTAACAAGATGAGAAAATATATGAGAAGTATTCCAAGAATCAATTAATTCCACCTAGACTTGATATTCCGATCCTTGATGCAGATATACCAATAATTCTTGCAAATAATCAGTTATGATCACCGAAGACGCTTCTGACGCGATCTCATCTCTCCATATTTTCTTGATAATTAGGAAGACCCTTCACTAACTATTTCCCTAATCGACTGACAACCGTAAGAGACGCTTTATAGATTTAATGAGTCGACAACATTAAGAACAAGAGACACCCAATTCAAAACTGATAAATTCTGACGCAAGATTATTGAATTAAGATTGTTATTCCCTTGACTAGATAGTCAATTTACCACTAATTAAATCTAAACCAAGATTATGTCTTCAATTGGCTTTCATCAATTCTACTCAACTAAATATTGCTCACTATTTAGATGAATAAAATGATTAAATCACAGAAAAACAGAGAGCAACAAATACTTACATACGAATTAAAGGATAAATAACAAATTAAATCTCACGAAATAATCGCGTCCGTACTTCCTTAATTAATATTAGAATAAAAAATTTAGTTATAAAACATAATTAAATAAACAATAATAATTAAAAACTCAAATAGTGGAGGAGATGATAATAAGAAACAAACTAATTGAATTGAAATTTGCCACAAATTAGTGGCTTGACTTCACGTAAATAACAAAGAGAAGAGAAGTGGCAATTCTGCTTCTCAAAATAGCGGCTGCAATGTGGCAAAAGTAACCCCAAAAATCGTCCAAATATAAAGCTTATATACAGCTTTTTACTCGACCTAGACTAATTGCTATAATTACCAAGTCTTAGCAATATAAGGAAATTCTCAAAACTAATAAGGAAATTTTCCAACTAATTAGACATCTTCTTTATTTTCCTTCTTTTTAATTAATCATTACAATTTTCTTCAAATATTCTCAAAATCAATTAATCATTCCAAGTGTCGAGAAAATCTACAATTTAACATTAAACACAAGTAAGTAAATATTTAATATCCAAAATCACATAAAAATATCCCAAAATAAGTGTACAAAATACACACAATCAATTTGAAATATCATAAATGTAAAATTCTGCTGATATATGAATTCTTCCAAAGAGGTTCATCATGTTCATCAATTTATATTAATGAAATAGGTAAATTCATTATTAGGTCGTCTATTATTGCAAACAAAATAAAATTTTTACCTATAGACTTGCATTCACTCGTCTAGCAAAAACCAACTACACTAAAAATTATACAAATATAACTTTTTAAATATTTAAATGAATTTATTATTAATATAAAAAGTTAATTATTTTATACGTGCGAGGACTAGGGGTGTCTATTTGGATTGGATCAGGAATAGGAATGGCAATCGGGTCGGGTGGGCGCGGATAGTGTCAAACCATTTCCGCACCCGCGAAATACACGCCCGCCCGTCACCCGCCCGCGACCCGCCGCGGGTACGAGAATCCCACCACACCCACGACCCGCGGGTACCCGCGGATTGGCGAATACCCGCGAACCCGCCATCCATCGGGTATCCGCCACCCGTCACCCGCGAACTATCCGCGAACCCGCGAAATGTGGTACCCGCGACCCGCGAAATAGGAAATTTTAGAAAATACGAAAAATTTACAATAAATCAACAAATCTTCAAAATTAAAATCCACAAAATATCATCTTCAAATCCACATACAATTCATATCCAACAATACCAAATTCAACAACACTAATTAAAAGTTCAAATCCAAATGGGGAGATAAAGTTATATTATTCCAATTCAACGGTTGACATAGAGCAAGTTTCCTTGAACTCTTCTTTCTCATCTTGAAGACATGTCCAAAAGCTTCTATTCTTTCCTTCACCTATGAATAATTATTTACATTAGAGACATAGAAAGAATTATTGTAAATTTGTAATTGAAATTTCATACCTTCATGTTTGTTACGAAGCCAATCTTGACAACACATTAGAGCTTCCAATAGCTTTGGTGTGAGACGACTGCGATGTTCACTTAGAACCCTCCCACTAGTGCTAAAAGCCGATTCTGAAGCCACTGTAGTTATGGGGATAGCAAAGATATCACGAGCTATAAGACGAAGTGTAGGGTAATGTGTCCCACTCACCTTCCACCAAGCAAGTATATCAAAGTTATCATCAACACAAGGAAGATTGTCTGCTTCCAAGTAACGGTCCAACTCATTCTTCGACTTCACAACACTATTACTCTTCTTCTTTCCCGCAAGTGTTTTGAATATTGACAACACTTTAGAAGAGCTAATAGAACTTGTGGCAACATCAGATGAAGAGGTCACACACCCTTCTTCATTTTGAGATTGGTATTGATCCATCAATCTAACTAGAAGCTTTTGGCTCTCACTAACATGTGTATCAACTCTATCTTCACCAAAGAGACAAATATAGCAAGCTTCCAACATAGTCAATTTTCCCCGAGGATCAAGAATAATAGCAATAGCCATCAAACCATGAATTTGAAGCCAATATTTATCAAACTTTCTAATCATGGCTGCAGACATATCTTGAATCATCTCAATCTCACTTAGATGCCATGCATTCATTTTCATTTTCACCTCACATATTCTTGGAAAAAAATTATTGGCTGTTACGTACTTTTTCCCCGAAAATAGTTCAGTGATCTCATGAAACACACCCAATCTATCACAAATGTAAGAAGCAAAGTCCCAATCTTGAGCACTCGGTCAACAATCAAATTTCTTGTCAATTTGCTTGCACGATAAAAAACCTTCTTATATGGAAAAGCAACACTAAGCATAATATAGGTTGAGTTCCATCGAGTTTTGCAATCAAGACACAACTTTTTAGTTAACTCAACCTTCTGTTGTTGTGTAGCTTTCTCAAATTTCTCATATCTCTTTGGTGTAGCAAGCCAATAAGCACAACTATCACGAATAGTTTCAATATACTTTGCTATGACCTCTAACCCATCCCTCACAATCAAGTTGAGAATATGTGCACAACACACTGCATGTGTAAAACCTCCCCATCTAACAAAAGATTAGCTGCCCCAATCTTAGTTTCTATGTGCTCAACCAACTTATCATTTGTAGAACAATTATCAAGAGTCAAGGTTGATACCTTGCAATCAAGATCCCAACTTTAAAGGCTTTGATACAATGCTTCAGCCAAAACTTCTCCAGTATGAGGGCATGAGACATATATAAACCTACAAAATTTAACACAAAATAAACAATCTTCACCAATAAAAGTTTATAAAAATTGATAATTTAGGAAAGAATGAAATAGGATATTAATCACCTCAAGATAGTGCTTCTAAGCTTCCAAGACTCATCAACAAAATGACCGGTCACTGCCATGTATCCTCGTTTTTGATTATCAGCTGTCCAAAGATCAGTGGTAATGGCAAACCTCCCATTGTTCTTTTGCAAGTAATTAAGAGCTCTCTTTTTCTCTTCCTCATAATGATCCAATTTATCCTTTCTAATCGTGTTTCGAGTAACCATTTTGAATAAAGGTTGCAATGCACTAACAAACTCACGAAATCCAACATGATCAACAATGGAGAATGGATACTCATGAAGAATAATCATCGAATAGAGAGCTTTCCTAGCAATTTCGGGATCAAACACATAATTTTCAACGGAAACTTGCCCCTTCTCGGTAGATGCAAACCTCAAATTAGATTGCTTCTTCCCATCTTTTCTTTTCTTATAAACACAAGACCTCAAATGATTAAGCAAATGAGAAGTACCGTTTCTTGTTTCACCGGAGAGTCGATTCCCACAATGGATGCACTTGGCCGTCCATTTTCCTTTCACTCTCTTTCTTGTGAATTCTTGCCACACCTTCGAAGTGAGTCTCCTCTTTACTCCACGATTTGCATCTCCATCTTCCCCCTCATCCTCATCCTCATCCTCTTCCATTTCCTCGTCTACATGTCCACTTTCCACCTGTAATGACCCGTAAAATTTTCCTAATTTATCGTGTATCAGAAATCGCGGTAATAAAATTTCGTTACATATATATTGAAATGTCGATTTCTATTGATTTTGGTAGCAACTGTTTTCGTGCACCTTGTAGTCTTTGCGTTATAATAGACATTTTTGCAAGCTTGTTCGATGATGAGATCATTACACAGATGATCAAATAAATTATTTCAAGTGCCCGATCGATGGTCAAAGTTCAGTTAGATAATGATAATACTTAGCAAAGTATTTAACTAATCAGTAGTATGATTATATACTATAGAGGATATATGTTTAGCGTCATGATGTTTCTTTATATTAGAAAGGTGAATAGTTAGGTTCTTTTATCAATTGGAAATTGTGTCATTGCTAGTATTAGTATGGTTCATGTGAGATGACTAATTAACTAATCTTTGCATTCTTAGTTGTGAATGATTATTAGATTAATGTTGTGATGAATAGATAATGGATAATTAGAGTTCTAACTTTACCTTTTAGCAAGAGTTTATCATTGTGTATAAACTTAGCATACAACTACTTGCAGAGAAGAAGCACAACACACGTATAACATATACATATAGTATAGAGTGCAAGCATAGAATATATATATATATATACATGAGTCTGCAGCAATCAAGAATAGGAAGTGTAAAACATGGACTTGAGTTAAATGCAAGAAGAACCACCACTACTGCTATACTCTATGTCTTACAACCGAGACCAAGAACCCTCTATAGACCCTAAGACTCCAATATTTAATCTATCCCTACCCAAAGATCTATCCCACATCAATGCAAGATCGTGAAATGCTGCTGAAACAGCTGTGGAAGTGAAGACAAAGAAGAAGGAAATCACATCATAGCAGTCGAATAGTACATTTGCTCCAACTCTTCCAGAATCAAATCTGCACCAAGATATCACCATTAATATATATATGCAAAAGTCCACACTTTCTGAAACCTAGTAAATCCACACTTAAGTTATAGCTATGGAGTAGGCAACTAGAGTGATGTAGATGATTTATGAACTAGAAACAACTTAGCTAGAAGCTCGCTTAATCATACACGCTGAAGAGCTTAATAGAAACACTCCTCTATACCTCAAAGAACTCAGACTTCACAACCATATTTTCTCACTCACACAAGCTCCTAGACGCAGCCATACAATCATACAAGAGAAGAGCCTCTTCACCCAGCCAAATCCAGTTGAAGAATAGCAAGGTAAGCTTAGAAACAACCTAACAGTCTAAGTGCTGGATACCACTGGAACACTTCATCTTATTCTCTTTTCAAGAATTCAGTTTCTCACCCCAAAAAGCTTTTACAGAAACAGCCTCTATCCACACTCTGAGAAGTCACCCATTCAGAATTTTCAGAACTAAAGGTAAACCTAGAACCAGTTTCAGTTGTGTTTTTGCAGTTCTAGTAATGAGTTAAAACTTATTCAAGCATGCAAAACCTAGGACTTCAAATAGGTTACAAACTGAGAATATAAGCTTATTGGTTTAAGAACTTAGAAATAAGCAGTATAGATATATGTGTACACGGTTAAAACCTTCTATTGTTTCTTAAGTTCAGAAGCACTTGATTCACCTTTTTTCTGCTTTAAAGGTTTAAGTTAGGGTTGTAGATTAAGAACTTAGAGAAATAAAAAGCTTTTAGATCTTTATTTCTTATATTAACACTTAGATTTCAGAACATATATACATATCTATATGCATGTAGATCCAGGATGAGAAACACATAAAAGCTTTTGCGAAGTTTCTGACGTAGAACTAAAACATAGCCAGTCAAAATTCTTATAGCATAACTGAAGAGAATTTAATCATACAGTAAGAAATAATGTAATCGTTTTAATCAGAAGCTACTAATGAAACTTGAATCCAAATAAAAGAAATTGGGAAAGAAATGGGAAATTACCTAAGAGGAGCCAAGACTTGCAACCCAGAAGCAGCTCCGACCACCCCACCGTCCCTTTTTCCCTACTAAATCGAGAAAGAACAGAAAACTAAAGATTTAGAAATTTAAGTTGAATTGTATAAATTAAGACTTAAAATCGTGAATAAAAAGCATACAAGAACGATGATGAATTAAAAAGATTTAGAAGAGGGTCAAACAGATAGCGAAGCAGCGAAAGCGAAGCAGATAGCGAAGCAGCGAGAGTCGAACAGAAGGCGAGCAGATCGTGAAACCAGAAAGCGAGAGACAGATAGTGAAGGAACGAAGCAGATAGTGAAAATAGAAAGCGAGGAGCAGATCGAGAAAAACAGAAAGCGGAAGCAGATAGTGAAAACAGAAAGCGAGGAGCAGATCGAGAAGAACAGAAAGAGAAATAGAGATTGAAACAGAAGGAGCAAAAACAGATAGTGAAAACAGAAGGAGCAAAGCAGATAGTGAAAAACAGAAAGCGAGAAGCAGATAATGGAACAGAAAGCGGAGAGCAGATAGTATAAAGGCGAGAAACAGATCGTTAAAGAGGAAGGGGCAGATCGAGTAATAAGGATTAGTATAAATGGGTTGAATAGAAATAAATTCCTAATGGGCCGAACTTAATTTTCTAATGGGCTGTGGCATAATAAAATCAGATTGGGCCGAATTCCCTAATACTAGACTGGGCTTGATTTAATTTCAATAGACTTATTTAATTATGTTGAGAGGCCCAGATGGGTGTTAAAATGGATTTAATTACCCCTTAATTATGGATTAGTATGAAATCCCTAAATGGTTACTAAAAAAAAAATAATAAATACTAATCATTAGAACTTTGAATAAGCATTCAGATTAGAATTTAACTATTCAAGTTAGTATCTCGACTAAGTATAGTACCTTTATTGGATGAAAGGACTTAGAATATATATTAGGGAGATCCAATAATTAGATAATTATTAGAACTCTTTAATGATGATAGTCGAAGTAAATACTAAGGACTCGATTTTAAATCGAGTAATAATTAGAATAAATTTATGAAATAATAGCATATTATTTCATCTCGAATAGATAAAACAACTTAATACTCACGATGAGTATTTTTCTCCTAATTACGATTAAGGGTCGGCGAAGGAGAAGTTCAATCAACCTACACCAGATCATCACTAGAAGAAGAAGCACAACAGGTAGGCTTTCTTTGCAAATAAAATCGCATGCGTTGTACCAAAGTATGATTTTCGTTTAGAATGCTTAGAATTTGAAATGTTATGAAGTATTGCATTGTCGAAAATGTTTATATTTTGGTATGATGCGTATCTGTTGAACAATTTAATCGATTTCGGACCTTTAAAGATTTATATCTTGAAGGTTAGTGTACACCAGAACCGTGAGTCATCTTAGCGGGTTGGCCGGTTCAGTGTTCGCGGAAAGTGGCCACTTTCCCGACACACAGAATTACAGATATGTTTGATTACTCCAGAACTTAGACTGGCCAGTCGAACTTTTAAGATCACAAAAGAATTTAGTGAACATAGGTTCTTTAGTGACAAAATCCCTATGTTGCACTGTATTACGGCAATTGCGAATATATCAGTACGAATGTGATTTCGGCATGTGTTTACTGAGTACTTTCGTACTCAGCCCTGCATATATTTATAAATGTGCAGGTTAAGTCGTGATGATGAAGTGGAAGGCTCAGCGGTGGTTTTTGTTGAACTTTAAATGTTATTACTCTCGGTGGTTTATATGTCTTCATACATGTAAATCTAGATATTGATCCAGTTTCCGCTGCCAGACTTTGTTTTTAGATCCAAGAATTTATTAGTATCTATCTTGTTCTCGAACTATGTATTCAGACTTGTTCTTGTTTTCGTAATTCTAGATGTTGTAATAATCCCGGTTGATTTCGCACGTTAAGTTCTCATTGATGTATTGGACTTCGGTCACACATCTCTATCAAAATCTTCTCCTTCGATGTACGTTTCACTTTTATCCATTTATCAACGTTTTCGTTGTGTTTCATTATCCGTATTTTCCCTTATGGTCACGTTTTCCTCGATTTTACTTAGAGAAGTGAAATGGGGACGTGACAGAGTGGTATCAGAGCAAA